>QVQU01088171.1:0-29093 GCA_003456935.1 Machilis hrabei
ATACCGGTTCCACCTGGTTATACAACTATTCTTTCTATACCTTTAATCTTATTCTCACTGCAGCTTCTATTTGGATTTGATTCTCCTTGGATGCCCAGTTGGCTAGAAAGAAGATCTTTTCAGCGTTCAACACTAGCTCTTGTGGTGGAGAAAACTTCTCCAGCATTAAAAAAAATAGAAAAGTTCATGAAACCAAGAATGTCTTTTATTTTCTATGGGCCTGGCGAAAAAATTTTAGCTTTTGTAATGTTGCTTTGTGCATTATCAATAGCTCTTCCATTACCTCTTACCAACTTTATTCCTGCAATTGGTACGACTCTTATTTCACTTGGTATTATGAGTAAAGATGGGTTTCTATCCATATTGGGAGTTTTAATATCATTGTGCGGACTATTGCTTACTCTTGTTGTAGTAGTCAAAGGNCCACAACTTATCATTGGGGCATTTTCTTTTCTCAAAAGCTTCGTATATGGTTAGGCTTTACAACACCTTAACAAAAAAAAAGGAACTTTTTACACCAATCGATAAAGATCATGTGAAAATGTATGTTTGCGGACCAACAGTATATGACACAGCACATATAGGCAATGCACGGTCTGTTGTTGTGTATGATGTGTTATTTCAGCTACTTAAGTTTTGTTATGGCAAAGTTACCTATGTGCGTAACATAACCGACATTGATGATAAGATAATCAATGCAGCAAGTGAGAAAAATAGCAACATAGAAAGTATAACCACATATTACATTAAAGCTTTTCATGATGATATGGAAAGCATAAATTGTAAAGAGCCAACACACGAACCAAAAGCAACGGAAAACGTAGATTATATTATAGAATTAATTGAACATTTACTGCAATCAGGCCACGCTTACGAATCTGACAAACACGTGTATTTTAATATAGAATCTTACCATGAATATGGTGCTTTATCAGGAAAAAAAACTGATGAATTGGTTCCAGGTAGCAGAGTTGAAGTTAATGAAAATAAAAAGCACCCTGGAGATTTTGTACTGTGGAAGCCTGCAAGTGATATTGACTACAAACTTTCAAGTTATTGGGATAGCCCATGGGGAGAGGGCAGGCCTGGATGGCATATAGAATGCTCAGCAATGTCATATGCTTATCTTGGCAAAGATTTTGATATTCATGGTGGCGGCATAGATTTACAATTTCCTCACCATGAAAATGAAATTGCACAGAGTAAGTCTGCATTTGCTGGATCAATGTTTGCAAAATACTGGATACATAACGGCTTTCTTACAGTAAATGAAGAAAAAATGAGCAAGTCCTTATTTAATATAGTCAAAGTAAGAGATTTGCTAGATAGTGGAATAAAGGGTGAAGTAATACGCTATGCACTGCTCAAAACTCACTACAGAAAACCACTTGATTGGACAGAAAACGTTATTTCTGATGCACAGGAAACCTTGAATAAATTTTATCGGTTATTACGTGGCTTAGATACAACGAATATTGATGAAAGTAACGCAGAGATTTCTAAAGATTTTATAGACGCTTTAAAAAACGACTTAAACATTCCTGAAGCTCTAGCTATACTGCATGAAATGGCTGCAAAAATCAACAAAATGAGTAATGAAAGTGAAAAGCTTAAATTAACTGAGAGTTTTGTTAAGAGTGCCAGATTTATTGGTCTTCTTGAGTCAAGTTATCAAGAGTGGTTTGCTGTGGATGTAAATCATCAAGAAATAGAAAGGTTGATAGACTTAAGAAAAATTGCAAAAAAAAGTAAAAATTACGATACTGCAGACAAAATAAGGGATCAGTTGAAACAAATGGGGGTTACAATTTCTGACAATGAAGATGGTACAACAACTTGGTAAACTTATATGGAAGATTACTTTCTGCTGTTTAAAGATAGCCTATTATCATCGTTAATCTTGCCTATACACCAAGGCTTTATGTTTGAAGCCATGCTGTACTTTAGATCACATCACAATCTACTACTTATGTTATTTTTTGGAGTACTAGGATCAAGCCTTGGTGGAATAGTTAACTGGTATTTAGGTAGAATAACAATCTCTATACGAAAATCATACCACAAATTAGAAAACGAATATACAATGCCAAAAGTTACAAAAAATTTGCTAATTTTTGCAACTTTATTACTTTCATGGGTGCCAGCACTTGGAAGTGTGATTCAAATTTTATCAGGTTATTTCAAGTTAAACCTTTATATCCTTGCCCCTTTAATCATTCTATCTAATTTCTTCTATTTGTTATATCTAATACTTACTTTTGGAGTATAACAGCTATAGTATTACAGCTATTAAAGCCCACTTCTGTCATCCTATGCCCTGATAGAAGCGGAGCTATAAATTAAATGCAAAATTTCAGTAGTCATAGGATGCACCATGAGCTAAAAGCAACTCCACAAGTTCTTGGTGATTATATTTAGCAGCGTAGTACAATGCTGTCTTTCCTTCATTATTTTTAGCGTTAACGTCTGCGTTATGCTTTAGTAGTATTTTTACCACAGCAACTTTTTCCTTGACAGTAGCACAGTGTAATGGAGTATTACCACCTTTATCCATAGCATCAACATAAGCACCTTCTCGAATCAGGTATGCTGCAATATCGTAACTTCCAAACAAAGCAGAATAGTGTAATGGAGTTCTATCATGTCCATCTTTAGCATCAACATAAGCACCTTTGTCAATCAAGCATTTTACTATGCTCAGTTTTCCACTATGTACAGCACAGTGTAATGGGGTACCACTCCGAAACAGTTCCACAGCATTAGCGTTAACGTTAGCGCATTTATTCACTAAGCATTTCACAACATTCAGCTTTCCATCATAAGCAGCAACATGTAGCGCAGTAACACCATATTTGTTTTTAGTGTTAACATCAGCACCTTTATCAATAAGATGTTTAACAATATCTAACTCTCTAATAGCAGCTACATATAATGGGGTGTTGCCATCTTCGTTTTTAGCGTCAATATCAGCACCCTTATCGATCAGTAGCTTTACCATATCAAATCTTCCACTCTCGATAGCCCAGTATAATGGAGTTCTATCATGTCCATCTTTAGCATCAACATTAGCACCTTTGCTGATCAGGCATTTCACCATATCCATCTCTTCCCTTATAGCAGCCAGATGCAATGGAGAAAAACCATATCCATTTTTAGCATTAATGATTTCGTAAAGCTTATTCGGATGTTTGTCCTCTATATGCGTTAGTATGGTTTCAATTGTTTCATAATCATCACTTTCAACAAGTAGATGTAAATTAGTATCCTTTATGGGAAAAATAAGCTCAAAGTTAGGATAGCGTTGATATACCCAAATATGATAAAATAAAAATTATTAATCAACCTACTGTACTTACTTGCATATTTCCAAGTGGATGCAATATGAATCACACTGTATTGTGTTATACTACCAGTGTTTGTCAAATCCAGACTTCCTCTTAAGATTTCTTCTTCTCGTTTTACCTGACTATTTATCAATCCCAGAGCCTTTCTGAGAACTTCTTCCTCTCTATCTTTCTCTTGCAATTTTAATTTTGTTACTTTCTGTACTAGCCTATGAATATTTACTATCCCTTCCCTTAACTTAATCATTGAATATCGATTAAGTAGTTCAACAGCATTCCAAAGCTTTGCCTTATCATCTGTTATTAATTTTGAAAAAATTTCTTTGATGCGGATATTGTCAGGAGCAAGATAGGCCATTATTTCAAGAATGCTTAATGCTTCAAAGCCATATTCCTTGCATATATATGTCATCGTAATGTTCCAAGTTGTTAAAACTGTTTTAGTATAACGATCTTCATTTTCATAAACTCCTTTCTTAAGCAATTCACCTGCATTTTGTTGATACTCTTTTAAGTAATCACTTATTTTAAATCTCTTATCACCCCTTAATCTTGATTCCTCATTTCGATCTTGAATATATACAACTGCTTGTCCTAAAGCTAATGGAAAATATTGTAATTCTCTTGTTAGCTCTTCTATTTCCCTATCCTGTAAATTGTTCTCTATGTTCAAAGCTTTTCTAACAAATTCTAAAGCTTCTACTTCACCAAACTCATCTAATTGTATTACTTTTATATCACCTTCTCCTCTCACATTCCACTTACAGTCACGAGAAGTAATTAAAATGTAAGGTTTTTTATGTCTAGGGTGTAAAGATGAAGGTAAAAACCTTTTAATGTCTTCATATCCCTCAGCATTATCAAAAATGAACAGGCTTCTCCTTCCCCTTCTTGCAAAAAAAGCATATACTTCTCTAACAATGTTTTCTATCGTCTTGTCCCTTTCGTGCCTATCTTTGGTAGGAATGCCTAATCTATTATTAGCTAAATCCAGGAAAGAATTTTTCATAGTTTCAGTGCTTTCAGCATCTATCCAGATAGCATTAACATAATAATCCTTTCCATATTTGTAAGCATATTTTCTAGCTAACTCACTCTTACCTACCCCTCCAAGACCACTAATAGAGGCAACCTGCGATATCACTGCTTGTTTGCCCGTGCTCTTTTGTAGTGCGTCATGTAAGGCTTTTAATTCACTACTTCTACCAGTAAAAGATGCCACTGGCTCCATCATATTAAACCAGATAGGTTCTCGTGCTCGTCGACCATTAGTTGAGGTTCTTTTCCTTCTTACTATCTCGTCAACTTTCTCCTCTGTTCTCTTCACTACACATTTTATTTCATCTTGGCTTTTTTTTATCTCACTTAAAGTACTAGGCAACTTTTCGACTTCTCGAAAAAACTTTTCTCCTTCCTCTGGTGAAAGAAAACGCCCCCTTTTATCCTTCATCCAACTTGACATCATTGTGAAAAGGGCATTGAAAACGTAGCCATTATCACCAAAGTATTTGAACCTTCTGGCCAAGTCATCACTTATCTCATTTCTGATTAACTTTTCTAGCTCAGCGTCATTGGGCAAATTCACTACAAACACTAGTTCATTTAAAAAGCCTCTTATTTCTTCATCGCTTACTTCCCTACCTCCAGCACTCATCCCTTGCTTTAAGCATTGAGTAATATGATTACGTAAGTCTCTAAGCTTATATTTTGCACTATCGCCTATATTCAGAAACTCATTCTGTGTTTCTATTTTTTCGACTGTAATTCCCTTGCTTGCTAGACTTTCACGGTCAAAATCAACATTTATAACAATAAAAAAATCCTTTATTTTATCCTTGAATTCTTCATTACCTCGAATTTCTAAAAAGGCAGCAAAATGTTTTACTAAGTTAAGTTCACCACTTTTTGTCAATAAGTCGCCTACACAGATCTTCTTGCTGTCGTCTTGTTTATGTTTAACTTGTATAAGCATATATACTGTTGTCCCATTTTGCTCATACCGGAAAACAATATCGTCAAAGCCTGCAGCCGAACTCATTTCTGTGGCTAAGCGGAAAAAGTACTTTCTATACACTGCACGTCTAAAAAACAGCATTAGCCACAATTTTTGATAGTCAACACCATGAATAAAGTTTTTCGCCCCTCCAGCAGGATAAGTTTCAGGCATCCTCAACCTCACATAATTTTATAAATAGTACCCATAAATGGTAAAAAAGTTATATGTCATGATATACAGATATCGTAACAAAGACCTTGGAATATCTACGAGATGTGCTGTTATGTAAATAAAAAAATGTGACTAATTACTTAATCTTTCACTCAAAATTGAATTCACAACATCAGGGCTGGCTTTTCCCTTGGTGAATTTCATGACTTCACCAACAAAGAAACCATATAATTTTGTTTTACCGCTTTTGTATTCTTGAACTTTATCTTGGTTGTCATTGATGATTTTATCTATTACCTCTGAAATTTGACATTTGTCAGTTATTTGCTTGAGATCCTGCTCTTCTATAATAAGGGATGCAGGCTTTCCAGTTTCAAACATAATATCAAAAACTTGTTTACCAAGTTTAGCAGAGATCGTTCCATCAACGATAAAATCTAAGAGTTCTGACAAAGCATTTGCTTTGATTGGGGAGCTCACAATATCAATATTTGCTTTATTTAAACGACCGAAAAGCTCTACAGTTAACCAGGTGACCGCGAGCTTTGAATCATGTTTTTTTATCAATTCCTCAAAGTAATCAGCAATCGCCTTATCGGAAGTAATGACGTTTGCATCGTATTCGTTGATACCTAATTTTTCAATGTATCGCTGCTTTTTCTGCTCTGGCAACTCAGGCAAAGATGATTGAATTAAATCAATTTTCTCCTGGCTTACCTCAACAGGTAATAAATCAGGCTCAGGGAAGTATCTATAGTCGCTTGCATCTTCTTTGTTTCGCATCACTTTTGTTTTTCCCGAAGCAACGTCAAACAATAAGGTATCTTGACTTATTTCTTCCCCACCTTCTAAAATTTCAATTTGTCTTTGTATTTCATAGTCTATAGCTTGCACAATATAACGTATCGAGTTCAGATTTTTTATCTCACAACGAGTGCCAAATGTGCCACTGCCTTTTAGGCGGACAGAAACATTTGCATCACAACGAAGTGATCCCTTTTCCATATCACCATCACATGAACCAATGTAACGCAAAATCTGCCTCAATTTTTTCATGCATTCTGCAGCTTCCGCAGATGAACGGAGATCTGGTTCTGAAACAATTTCCATTAAAGCAACCCCTGCACGATTTAAATCCACATAAGTTTTGCTTTCCTCATGAACGCTCTTTCCTGCGTCTTGCTCTAAATGAATTCTCGCAATTCTTATTTCCTTTTCATTGTCGTTGATAAATACTCTACCATTTTTAACTATTGGCTCAAAAAACTGGGTTATCTGGTAACCTTGCGGTAAATCAGGATAAAAATAATTTTTCCGATCAAAGTAAGAACACTTATTAATTTCTGCAGAAAGTGCAAGACCGGTGCGTATTGCTTGCTCTATGCAGTAATAATTTAGTATTGGCAGCGTACCTGGCATTGCCGCATCAACTAGAGAAACTTGAGTGTTATGCTCAGCACCAAACTCCGTTGATGAGCTAGAAAATAGCTTCGTATTAGAAGAAACTTGAGCGTGCACCTCAAGCCCAATTACCGCTTCCCAATCCTCTTTCGTCATGTATTTTATTTAAATGATAATCTTAATATTCTGCAAAATTAACACAAAAAGTCAAAACAAAACCCACATTTTTATTTTTTGTCTTAACTTTTTAACCTATAGTAATTAAAATATGACCTTACCCAGAAAGAGTGAAGAGAAAGAAAAGGCGTTTTTTTATAATAAAAATGTTTTTTCAAAAGGAGTAGTAATGACAAAAAGAAGAGAATATACAGTTGAGTTTTAATTAGAAGCTGTGTATTAAACAGCGTAGACATTCTGCTATTAATTATTGCATTCCTGAGCAATTTGATTCATTATTCTTTTTGTAAAAAATTTTCTTGACTTTCTCTCTACTTTTTCTGGGTAAGGTCACTTTAAAGGAAGTCTAATAGATGCTACATAGAAATCCAGATGAGTTTCTGAAGTCTATTCCAAAAGATAAGCGCATAATGTGCCTTGACATGGGAGAAAAGCAAATAGGCATAGCATTTAGCGATAAAACACAGCTTATAGCCACAGCTCATAGTGTATATTATAGGAAAAATATGAGCAAAGATTTAGGTTATCTGCATAGAATATTCAAAGAAAATGAAGCTGGATCAATGGTAATAGGACTACCATTAAAAATGGACGAGCAAGAAACTAAATGGTGTAAAACCATAATCCAATTCGCAAATAAAATAATAAAAAAATATAAAGTACATATATACTTACAAGACGAAAGCTTCTCAACATCTATCGCAACTCATACACTAAAAATCACTGGAATATCAATCACAAAATCGAAAAAAATAGATGATAAAATCTCCGCATGTATTATTTTGCAACGAACGTTAGACAAGATAAATACAATCAAATAGTTTTTTCAGATCTGGAAATCTTCAAACTGAATCTCATATAAAAGTTACTCAACAAAACAAGAACCTTTCGTATAAGCATGACAAATTGCTACAGCAAGAGCATCAGCAGCATGGTGACATTTTATACTCAAATTTTTAACTATTTGCTTCACCATAAATATAATCTGATCCTTATCAGCATGGCCATTTCCGGTAATGCTTTTTTTTACATAGTTTGCATCATATTCATTCATAGTTAGCTTTGTTATTTTTAACGCTAAAATTACAACCCCTCTTGCATATCCTAAAGTTAGTGAAGATTTAGGATTTTTATTAACAAAAATTTTTTCTACTGCAGCTTCATTCGGAGAATATTGAAATATTACTTTCTTTAATTGTTCAAAAATTATATGTAAGCGTTCACCTGTACCCAATTTACCATCAGTTGATATGGTACCACCGCCCAAAAATTCAATATTATTTTTCTCGTTCAGGCTGATAATGGCCCAACCAGTCTTGCTTATCCCTGGATCTAGACCTATTATTTTAACCACTTAATAAACGCTTAACCAATAGACAAACAAAAATAAAAACATCCAGACTACATCTACAAAGTGCCAATACCAGGAGGCAAACTCAAAGCACAAATGGTCCTGAGGTGTAAACTGGCCTTTCCGCGCTCTAAATAAATACACTGATAAAAATATTATTCCTATTATAACGTGTGC
This sequence comes from Machilis hrabei, assembly GCA_003456935.1. Lineage (NCBI taxonomy): Eukaryota > Metazoa > Arthropoda > Insecta > Archaeognatha > Machilidae > Machilis > Machilis hrabei. The sequence goes on from QVQU01088171.1 coordinate 8,618, forward strand.
GCAGTGAAAACCGGTAATCATATAAAAATTGGATGTATAAATAAGCTTTTCTCCTGTTTCTTGTAGAGAAAAACTCGCTTCATGATACTCTATTGCTTGCACTATTATAAAAAAAACCCCAAGCAATATAGTTATGGACAGCATTTTAATCATGCTCTTTTTATCATTTTCAAGTAAAGAGTGATTTGCCCAAGTAATTGTTGTACCAGAAAGCAATAATATTAATGTATTCATGAATGGTAGTGACCACGGATCAGGTGGCAAAATTCCCTCAGGGGGCCATTCAACTTTTTTTGCAGGAGAAAACGCCTCAAATAAAAAAACTGGATCAAGCCAGGCTTTAAAGAATGAACAAAAGAACACTATAAAAAATACGACCTCCGAGAGAATAAATAAGTACATTGCAAATTTGAGTCCATGTTTTACAATGGTAGTATGACATTTATCATAAATGGCCTCCCTTATTACATCTCTCCACCAATAGAACAGCACCCCTGATACTGCGGAGATTCCCAGAACTAAACAAAACATTCCGAAAATTTGTTTATGAAGCGCGCCAACTAATCCAAGTGCAAGAATAAGAATTGCTGCTGATATAGCAATTGGCCAAGGACTTGGGTCCACTAAATGAAAATCATGTTCTTTACTTTTCATAGCATTTTAAAAAATACTTACTAAGGATACAAATTAGCTTAAAATTGTCAATGTTCCTTAGGAAATTGATTGAATCTTGAAAAATTATATGCACCGTTCAAAAAATCTAACACAAATTGTGCAGTTATTCTAAACAACTCAAGCATTTTGCTCTTTTCATTTTCTCTTGCTCTGCTGCAATATCCATCAATAATATTTTCCAAAATAATGCATCCAGACTTTACTGAATCACTGTAACAAAAATAAAACCAATCCCTATATCTATTATTTTTTTTGAATCTATTTTTCATGCTATCAACGACAGTCTTGTATATAAACATGCAAGAATACAAAACCGTCATAGCCTCATAGGTATTACTATACGAGATGGATAAAAGAAAATTAGTGAAATTAAAACACTCAAGAGATTTCTTTCCACGACTTATACTGTACATAGTAAAGTAGTAGTCATATAGCACTCTATTAACAGTCACTGCTCTTTGGGCTACTTCAGTAAGCGAGATAATACTACTATAATCTTCCATTCTGGATGCAGTAATTAAGGTGGTACGAATATAATCACCTAAGAGCAACGTCTTTTGTTGAGCATAGAATTTGAAGTTCTCTATATTTAGGGTGTTATTCGCCAACTTAACATTAAAAGGATGCTCAATTATATCCTTTAAAAGATTTGACCCGTAACAGCTCCTAATTATGCCACTGAACACTGTAGTTACCGATAAAGATCAAGTCAACGTAAATAATCCGCTGCTAATATTCTTTGCTAGATATATTAGAGTAATACATCTCATCCCAGAATATTACCTCAAGTTCTAATCCGTTACGAAAAAACTCGAGCATCTTTTTCTTCTCCTTATTACTAGATTCTCTATACAGCTTATTCACAATCTCAGTTATAGCATCAGCTGTGTTATCCACTATATTAGTATTATAGAGATTAATCCATTTTTTATACTTATTGCTTGAAGGAATGCTATCTTTTACCGTATGTTGAAAGGTGATCTGACACATACCAAAACATGGATAAGAAGCTGCTAAGCCTTCAGCTACTGAATTATGGTATGCAGCACGCATGAAGAAATCAATAAAGGCAGAACTAGATTTCGATCTTTTGTGATTATCGGATGAGTTACATTCTGTAAACTGCTCCTCACATAGACTTCGCATACTGAATATTTTACGAGCTATAAAGGTTAATTTATCCATTGTTTCAATATCATTAGCTCTAGCTGCAATAATTAAAAAAGCACGAGTGCAATCCACTAAGCATAAAAAAGTCTGTTGAACGTAGAACTTGAACTTCTTATAACTTAATTTGCCATTCATCAATTCAACATAAAAAGGATGTTCTTCTATTCTATCAATAAGATCAGATGATTCTTTTATAGCTATGCTACAGAATTCTTCTTCTATTACGTTATACATTTTATGAGCCTCACAATAAAAACTGAATATAATAATTATCACTAATATAGTATAATTATTATGAAAAAGCAATTATACTTCAACAATAAGCTAGTATATAAATATGAGGCTGTAAATCAAAAATTTTAGCAATCTAAAGAAATTTTACTATTACCTTCTATATTGAATTCTTTACAAAGATCAGCAGGCAAGTTCATGCTTTCCCAAGAAAATCCACCGTCATTTTCTGACTCTTTACCAAAATGTCCATAACAGGCTGTACGTTTATATATAGGGCGATTAAGCGATAAATGCTTGATTATGCCTTTTGTTGATAAATCTATACTATTCTCGATAAACTCTTTAATTACTCTTTCCTCCACCGCATTCGTACCAAATGTATCAATATAGAATGAAGTAGGTTTTGATACACCAATTGCATAAGAAAGCTGCACAAGACAACGTTCAGCTAAACCTGCAAAGACAATATTTTTAGCAAGGTATCTTGCCATATAAGCTGCAGATCTATCAACTTTGGTTGCATCTTTTCCGGAAAATGCCCCTCCACCGTGTGGAATATAACCTCCATAGGTATCAACCATAATTTTTCGTCCGGTTAATCCACAATCACTAACCGGTCCACCAATAACAAATCTACCAGTTGGATTGACTAAGAGATTTTCCTCAGGACATATCCACCCTTTAGGTAAAGATGAAACTATGTAAGGATAAATTATTTCTTTTACTTTTGATTGATCCAAATCCTCAGGGTGCTGTATTGAGACAATGATACTTTCAGCACGTACCGGGAGGTTATTCTCATATGCCAAAGTGATTTGTGATTTTGCATCCGGACCAAGCTTTGCTTCTTTAACTGCGCTCATGATATTTTTCAGAATCGAGTGTGCATAAAAAATGGGTGCTGGCATAAGGTTTTCTGTCTCTGTTGTTGCATAGCCATACATTATGCCCTGATCGCCAGCACCTTGATCCAACCCTATTGCAATGTCATTTGATTGCTCATGCAGCAGTATATTTACCTTCACTTTTCTCCAGTGGAAACCATCATGCTCATAACCAATATCTTTTATTGTATTCCGTACAATACTTTCAATCCTGCTATTTTTGATGTTAGGTCCGAATACTTCCCCAGCTATAATAACGTTATCTTTGGTGACTAAAGTCTCTATTGCAGCTCGCGCAAAAGGATCAGTGAAAAGGTATTCATCAAGTATTGCATCTGAAATTTGATCTGCTACTTTATCTGGATGACCAGCCGCCACTGACTCACTGGTTACTAAATTTTTATATAAACTCATGCTTTAGGTTTCTGCTTATACAATACCAAAACCGCTATAAAAACACAGTTAGTAATTACTAAATGGTGGGCCTGGGAAGAGTTGAACCTCCGACCTCACGCTTATCAGGCGTGCGCTCTAACCACCTGAGCTACAGACCCCTGATTTATTCAAGCTGAAGCTTTCATATTATCTGTAGGCAAGATATCAATAAAAGTCTTTTTATTTGCTGACCTTCTAAAGCTGACCCAGCCTTCTACTTTGGCAAAAATCGTATGATCTTTACCTATACCAACATTCTTCCCAGGATGGAATTTTGTGCCTCTTTGGCGCACAATTATGTTACCAGGAATAACCTTCCCATTCTTCTTTATTCCTAACCTACGACCTGCTGAATCTCTACCATTACAGGAACTACCACCTGATTTTTTAGTTGCCATATCTTACCTCTTACTTTTGAAGATTAATTTCATTGATACGAAGAACAGTTATATACTGCCTATGACCAGTCTTTCTACGGTAATTTTTTCTTCTTTTCTTCTTAAAGATTATAATTTTTTCTCCTCTACACTGCTCCAATACTTCAGCTTTAACAGTAGCATTAGATGAATAAGATAAGCCATTATTTGAAATACAAATCACCTTATTGATTTCTACCTCTTTTTTTTCTTCAACTTCTAACTTCTCTACTTTTATTATACTGCCTTCTTTTACTAAATATTGTTTTCCACCAGTCTCAATTACTGCAAACATGATAAATATAAATTATTGTTATTAACTTTAATCGTAAACGATGTCATATATGCTGTCAATATAAATAAAAAACATGACTTAATGCTCCTTCTGAGCTACTTAAATACTTCTATCTTTTTTCACCTTGTTATCTGCTTTTTCTCAGACAATAATTAATTCTCAAAAAATCTTGTTTTGAACAGAAGCAAAACTTGATCATTTTTAATCTCCCTCACTTTGCTTTTGCGGTAGGTCTCTAATTAAAACTCCATAATATGGCTTATTAATTATCTAGCAAAAATTCAGCTTCAATTTGAAAAAAGTACAACCTGTTGCTATTCAGCTGGGGTTTTATAAGTTATAATTTATTCCAAGCTCAAATCCATGATTATAATCTTCAAATGCTTTCAATAGACTATAACCAGCAAAAGCACTTGTCCTTGAAGAAAGCGGAAGGTCCAGACCAGAGCTTATTTTATATGAGAAACCAAATTCTAACTTACTCAAATCGATAGCAGCGCCTATACCAACATTGACATACGGAGTGATATCCGTGTTTGTAAACTCGTAATGATAACGTAAATTTGCTAAAATTCCTCCTTGCAGTCTGTATTTAAAAATATTTGCAACTGAAATCATAGGCTCAACTGAAATTTTTACGCTGTTTGTGTAGTGATAACCGATACTATGACTAAAATTGCCAGAACTGTATGACGAAGAAGTATAGATCCTATCTCTAACCCAATCAACTCCAAAACATGGTACTGACAAAGAAACAGCAGGCAATATAGCTACTAAGGTAAGTAATTTTTTCATTTTTACCCTCCAAATATTGATATACGCATGTATACAAATATAAGCATTAAAAATAAAATAAAGACAGACAAGAACAGAGTGAAACTAAGCAAAAAAACGCACAAAATAGACAAATTGTACCATTTACAGGCTCGTTTGGCTTTAACGTAGCAAGCAAAGTAAATTGTAAAGCTCCAGTGGTTACTGCTGCAATAAAAGCTAATATACCAAAATATAGAATCTTCCTTCCCTTATCCAATTTTTTTAATGATGTAATAAGGTTATCCCTTTTAAGAACACCAAAACCTTCTATACAGAGCAACAATATACCATTTGGTGTCATTCCAGCGCTTGACGCTGGAATCCAGAAAAAAAAAGAAAAATGGACCCCAGTGTCAGCTACTTGGATGACAAGTAGTATAGGAAATCCAATACCTCAAGGAGCAGAACAGAATGTAGGTCAAACTACTTCGCACACAGAGTATTTTAAGGCTAACAGAAAAAAGAAGTCAAAAAAGCAGACCAAAGAACTATCAGAGAAAGAAAAACAATTAGCCATAAAACAAGCACAAAATGATGCTAGAGTAGCTATGTTAGATAACCAGATTGAGCGCAGGGGAAAAAAACTCGATGAAATATTTATTGAAGTGATGAATGGATACAAAAATCAAGATCCAGAAACATTTCGCAATGTTTTTAACTCAATATTCAATATTGTTTATTTTCAAGATAAACAATTACATGAAATATTAGAGTCAGGTGAGATATCAGAAGTATTAGAAATACTAGAAATACCACAACCAGCTGGCAAGTCTTCTTTTCCAAAAGAGTATTTACATAAGCAAGTATATAAAAAAAAAGAGCAATTGCTCAAATTAGTTTCAGGTGTTTATATACAACAACCTCCTACGCAACATGAAAATACTCCTCATAAATCTACAAACCCTTTACCAATAAATAAATCTAAAGATCCTTCACCAGCAACAAATGAAGCTAAAACTCTACCAACTACTAACATTACACTCAAATCACCGTTAAAAACTGTATTTTCCTCAAAAAAGGCTTATTTTTGTCTATTTATAATAGTAGCATCTGCATCAACACTTTGCTTATGGCATTTTCCATTAGGAAAAGTGTCAATGTTAAAAGGATTAGTGCCACCAGAAAAAAGAGAAAATATTGGGTTAGCATTGAACATAGGGTTACCGACATTGATTACATTATGTGTTTTGAGTTTAGCTTACTTTATATATTCTGAATATTCTATAGAATCTGTTAAGCAAGTAAGTGAAAACGATCCCCTTTCTCGCGCCTATAGCTAGTGCAGGCTCAGTTTTCCTACGTCATACCGCCGCGGATAGATCCCGCTAACAAGCAGCGGGATGACAGCAGTCCTACGTCATACCGTCACGGTATCTCACATAGATCCCACTAACAAGCAGCGGAATGACGAATTTGTCATTTTTTAAATCGTTGGTAAACCAGAATTACTTTAGCTATAACAAAATAGAAGTAAGTTGTTGTAAAAAAATTTTCATGGTAAAATTATTTATTTTCACCATATGTTTAAAGGAATTATCACGGATATCGGGACTATAACTGATACTACCACTCACTCCAACTCTGATCAAATTTTCCATATCAAAACACAAAATTTACCCTCTATAAACAAAGGAGATTCAATAGCTTGCTCTGGTGTATGTTTAACTGTTGTGAACATACTGAACGATGTATTCACAGTTCAAGTGTCTCAAGAAACTATGAAGGTTGCTAACTTAAATACGTGGAGAATAGGAAAAAAAATAAACCTAGAACAAGCAATGAGATTAAGTGATAAGATCGATGGCCACCTAGTTCAGGGTCATGTTGATGGGATAGTAAAAATTTTAACAATCGAACGAAATTTAGATTCTCATGAAATCAAACTATCGTGCCCACAAGAATTAATTAAATTTGTTGCAAAAAAAGGCTCCGTTATACTAAATGGGGTTTCCCTCACAGTGAATTCAGTTATTAATCAGGAATTTATAGTAAATATAATTCCCTATACATGGGAAAATACAACTTTTCAGTACAACAAAATAAATGATTATCTGAATTTAGAAATTGACATTATCGCTAGGTATTTAGATCAATTGATGCAGCATAAATACAATTAATTTTACAACCTTGTTATTTACAACTATTATATCTTGAAAACCATATAGATATAAAATATGCTTTTCGATAGCCTAATTATCTTCATTGTTGTTCTATGCGTAATAATCTCGGTAACTAGAGGTTTTATAAAAGAGCTATGCGCACTAATGTTTCTATTTTTATCAATTTTTCTGACAGCTAATCACTATGATTTTTTCACTCCAAATTATAGTAAATATTTTGATTCTAAAGTTATACTAAACATACTTTCTACAATCTCTGTATTTATTATACTTAATCTTATATTCATGATAATAAACAACTGGCTAATGTACATATTATCACCCATAAGGTTGGGGTTTATCGATAGAGTTACTGGAATCTTTCTCGGAGTGCTTAAAGGAATATTGCTCTCTTATGTATTATTTTTTGCTGTGCACTTATATTGCTACACAGTATATGACAAAAAAGAATATGGCAAAAAAGAGGAACATTCTGAAATAAAAGCAGAAGACATATTGCCTAATTGGATAATAAATTCACACTCTTATCAGGCTTTATTTGTGACAGCAGAAGAAGTAATTGACATGTATGTACCAGAGTCGTTGATACTAAAAATAAAAGAGATCGGTGGAGAAATGGTTGATCAAGAAAAACCCAAAAACAATAAAAAAGAAGAGTAAATATTTATTTATAAATATGTTCATTAGGAGTATTCAAAAAGCCATATGTGTCAGGTTAAGAGCACTCCTCTCTTATAATTCACGTATTTAAGAATGACTTCTGCTAAACCTTTACTAATTCCATGTACGTTTTGAATTTCAGCCAGAGAAGCTTTGCTTATATTTTTCACTGAACCAAAATAAGACATCAACGCCTTTTTCCTTTTGTTGCCAATGCCGGGTATTTTGCTTAATTGTGAAACTATAAACTGTTTATCGCGTTTTTTTCTATGTGAAGTTATCGCAAAACGGTGGGCTTCATTACGCAGCAATTGTAAGTAAAGCATGACTTTGCTGTCATTTGCCAGACTGAATTCTTCCCTGCCCAGCATATAAAATGTTTCATTTCCTGCGTTACGATCAGGACCTTTTGCCATACAAGCAAAAGGAACGTTTATATTCAATACTTCCAGTACATTCTGTACTATGGAAACATGTCCTGGTCCACCATCAATCAGTAAAAAATCAGGTATTATGCCTTTTATATTGCCGGAGAAACGTCTGGTTAGCACTTCCCTCATCATTTTATAGTCATCGCCTGAAAATTTTTCCTTTATAGTAAATTTTCTGTACTCACTTTTTAAAAAACCCTCCTGCCCTGCAACAACCATTACACCAATTTGTTGATTTCCAAATATATGGCTATTGTCATAAACCTCAATACGCTTTGGAATGTTTGGTAACAAGAAGATTTTGCTAAGCTCCTCAAGCTTTTCTAGGTTATTTCTATAATCGATAAGCTTCTGCTCTAAGCTATGCTGAGAGTTATCATAAACAAATTTCAATAAATCACGCTCTTTTTTATTCTTTGCATGCAGAACTTTTACTGGCTTTTGAGCAACCTTATATAGTGCTTGTTCTATAATTTCCTTATCCACAATAGAATCTGGAACGTAAATTTGTATTGGAGGTATGTTAGCTGAATTATAAAAATTGACCAAAAAGGTGGATAAAATTTCATCATTTGAGTGATCACCACAGTTCTCGGCAAAGTAAGGAGTGCTGCCGTAGTTGTCTTTATTTCTGAACGATAACACACTAATACATGCTAGATCCTCTTCACGTACAATACTGAAGAAATCTGCATCTTTTTCAAAAGAAAAATCCGTGTGCTGTATTTGAATTTGCTCAAGAAACTTTACCCGATCTCTATATATAGCAGCAAGCTCATAGTTTTCTTCACTGCTGCACTTTCTCATTGTGAAAAGTAACTGTTCTTTCACTTCCTTATTTCTTCCAAGCAATGTATTTCGTGCCTGTTTTACTGATTGGCAGTAGTCGTCTTTTGTGATTTTGTTTATGCATGGTGCTGAGCAGCGCTTAATTTGATATTCAATACATGGTCTTTTTGTTGAGGAAAAGTATTGATCTGAACATACTCTTAGGAGAAAAGCTTTTTGCAATGACAATATAGTTTGCTTAACAGCAGCGGCAGATGTAAAGGGACCATAATAATGAAACTCATTCTTCTTAAATTTGCCTCTATATTTTGCTATTCTTGGATAATCGTGCTTGGAAATTGTTATATAAGGATAAAATTTTCCATCCTTGAGCACAATATTATAAAGTGGTTTCAATGATTTTATTAACTGTGCTTCAAGAAGCAGTGCTTCGATTTCATTCTCAGTGATGAATATTTCAACCTTAACAACCTGTGAGAGCATAACTCTAATTCGTTCAGAAAGGTTTTCGAATTGAAGGTAGTCAGATAATCTCGATTTCAAGTTTTTTGCTTTACCAATGTATAAAACTTTATCCTTATCTCCAATCATCTTATACACACCACAAGACTGCGGAGATAATTTTATCTGTTCTTTATATTGCTTGAACATTTATCCATTACTTGACTTGTATGAGGTTAAAATCTGCTACTAAATGAAAGACGGAAACTACATTTTCAAGCAAAGATAATCTGTTTCTTCTCAGCTTATCAGAATCACAGTTAATCTTTACACTGTCCATAAACTGATTGATAAAAGGAGCAAAACCAGCAAGTTCATCAAGCGCTGCATTAAAGTGGTTATTTTTTATCGCTTGTTTTATGTTTTTACAAGCAGTTATAGCACAATTTGATAGCGCAATTTCTTCATTTTCAATCAAAAATCTCTTACCGTAAGATGCACTATAAGTAGTGCCATCACTTTTCCTTACTTTGCTCATCATGTTACTGACTCTTTTGTAAGTGCTTAGAATCTGTTCACCTTCTGGCGTACTAAGATAACGATCCAATATAACAGTTTGCTTTTCTGCTGTCAGCAGATCATTAATATCGATTTTATATAGTATTGAATCTACGACATCTTGCCTTATATCTCTATTTTTTAAAATAACCTTGAATCTTTCTAAGCAGAATCTAAATACTAGTTCTGAAATTTGTTTTCTATTTGGCTTATCAACTGACGTTGTATTTTCATTAAATAGAAGCCTTGAATATAAAGATACTGACTTATCTATCAATAGCCTAATTGGAATATGCAAATTATTTTCAAGTATTGTTCTAATTATACTAATTGTCATTCTCCGCAAACCAAACTGATCATACGAACCAGAGATTTTCTCACCTGCTGCAATTAAACCAACTAAGCTATCCACTTTGTCTGCAATTGACACAGCAATTGCTGAAGGGGATTTAGGACACTCCTGCTCTGGCCCGATTGGCTTATAGTGTTCAGTTATAGCTTCCACTATTTCTCTATCTTCTTGAAAATAAGAAGCATAATATCCACCCATTACTCCTTGTAATTCTGGAAACTCTCTTACTATCGATGTTGCCAAATCAGCTTTTGCCAAATATGCAGCACGTTCAACTTTTATCAGCGAAGCATGTGGAATAAATATAGCTATATACTTTGACAGAGACGTAATACGCTTCACCTTTTCCCCCACGCTGCCAAGAAAAGCATGAAATAATATCGAACCCAATTTTTTGACATAATGATCCAGATCTTCCTTTTTGTCCTGAGATATCAAAAATTGTGCATCAGCAAGACGTGCTTCTAATATTCTTTCGTGTCCTTTAACAACTTCACCATTGTTGACGTTGACAACAGTGACAAAGTGTGAAATTCTCTTTCCATTACTTAAAGCAAGATATTTTTGCTGCGTATTAATTATACTAAGAATTACTTCCTTCGGTAATCCAAATGACTTTTCTTGATTCACTTCACCAAACAGTACGATTGGCCACTCTATAAGCCCTGTCAATTCATTTAGTAAATAATCATTTTTCTCAAGTTGTAAATTCTGCTCTTTTGTGAATTTATTAATCTGATCTAGTATAAATTGCTTTCTTTTGTCCAGCTGGAGAATTACGCTGTTTTTTTCTAGCAATTCAAAATAGTCTTTAGGTGCTTTAATAGTTAACATCGCATCACTTGAGAGAAATCGATGGCCATATGTTGTGTTAGATGCTGTGATTCCTGCAAAAGACACAGGTATTATTTCGTCATTTAAAATGCATAAAATGTTTTTAATTGGCCTAACCCACCTTTCTTTTCCTTCGCCCCATCTCATGCTCTTCAACCAAGAAAAGTTTTTGAGCATTTCCTCCAGTTGATTTTTGAGGAATTCTCTGATGTTAAATGAGCAGCTTTCTCTTTTAATGAAGTAAAAATCCTCATTATTTACTTTTCGAACGAGCAAATCTTCTTCATTTTTCTGATATTTTCTTAAAAAACCTTCGATAGCACTTTTTGGTGCGTTAATGTTTGGTCCCTTAACTTCGTTATTGGAATCCTTTAGCTCCAAAGCATTTATGTTGTCAACAAATAGGGTAATGCGACGTGCCGTTACAAAAACCTCCATTGATGTAAATTTTACATTATTTTTGTTAAAAACATTGGCAATACAGCTCTTAACTTGAGTTGCAGCTACATTCTGCATTCTCGATGGTATTTCTTCTGAAAGGCACTCAAATAACAACTGCAACGACATACGCTATTTACTCATGTACAATTCGCAACATTTTTTTGTCAGCTCTCTAACTCTACCAATATGCGCTGTACGTTCATTGACACCAAGCACACCTCTTGCATCAAGCAGATTAAGTAGGTGACTAGTTTTAATACATTGGTCATAAGCTGCCATTGGTAGCTCCTTTTCAATAAGGAACTTACATAATTTTTCCGTATCTTCAAATTGCTGCTGTACCACTTTAGTATCATAATAATCTAACGCTAGATAAGAAAATTCATATTCTCTTTGTTTAAAAATATCTCCGTAAGTTACACCGTTATCGTTCCAAGTTATATCGTAAACATTATCTACACCTTGTATGCACATTGCTAAACGTTCCAACCCATATGCCACCTCACCAGGAATCATCTTGCAGTCAATCCCTCCAACTTGCTGTATATAAGTAAGCTGTGTTACTTCCATTCCATTGCATGTAACTTCCCATCCAAGTCCTGATGCACCAACACTTGGGTTTTCCCAATCATCTTCAACAAACTTAATATCATATTTTTCTGTAGATATGCCAAGAGCTTTTAAGCTATCTAAATAGACGTTTTGTAAATTATTACCAGATGGCTTTATTATAACTTGATATTGGTGATGTTGATACAAGCGATTAGGATTATCACTATAGCGTCCATCTGCTGGCCTAATTACTGGTTGTAGATATGCAATTTTTGTCGGTTTTGTATCAATTGCAGACATAATTGTTGCAGGATGTAATGTACCAGCACCAACTTCAGATGTGTATGGGTGAAGTATAACGCACCCTTCACCTGCCCAAAAATCTTGCAACTCTTTTATTATACTTTGTAAATTCACACAAATTGCACACTTTTTATACTAAATATATAAATAAATAAGTACTATTCAATATTTATTTTTTTTGCAGCACTATGTAAATAATCACCTAAAACTGCTGAACTTTCCCTCACATACTGAATTATGCTTTTATTTAGGACAATTGCATCATGCATAGTTAAATCGCAGAATATAAGTGCTGTTAAATACAGTAAAATCACCGCATAAAATGTGTGAAAAATCCCCTCAAATGTAATTGAAATTGCATTATTATAGCTGAGTTGTATTGAACTTATTGGCCATGGTTTTATCACTTCTACGACATTAAAAAATACGTAAGGTATCATAAGAAAAAAGAAAAAGTGCATAAAATCATTAAACCAAAATGGGCATTGAAACATCTGCTTACATATACTCCCATAGAGTTTACTTACAGTATAATAAATTGACATTATTGCTGGCATTGAAAGTGCTACAGTCAATACTTGCCCTGACGCTATTTGTATTACTATTTCTTCACCACTGTTTGCTGAAGGGTCCTGAGCATGAAAAATAAATATTCCAATTAATTGTATTACTAACATAACTATTGCCAATTTTGTAAAAACAGCAGCTACAACTATTCCTGAATTTGGCATTTTATATAGTAAATATTCGCCTCCATATGTAAAAATCAATATAACATCGACAATAAATAATATTAAAAAAGAAGACCAATAGTTCTGCCAACTTGGTAAATATCCTATTCCCAAAAAAGAGCTTACTGTTTTGGCAGGAAAAACCTTACCTAGCATCTTTCCCAAAAATTCAAAAAAAATCCCCATGCTCTAAGTAACACTTGGTTTATATTATTTATAATACTGTATTGTAACGGACTTATCAATAACTTAAAACATGTATTGGAAAATTTTAGGTAATATGCAGCAACAGTAGAAGAACATGCGCCAAAAATTTAGTAATTTTATAGGGCTTGTGCACTTAAATTTTTTGCAATATCAAGTGCAGCGTAAGTGAATATTGCACTTGCACCCGCACGTTTGAAACCAATCAAAGATTCATAAATCACCTTGTCATAATCTAGCCAGCCATTATTTGCAGCAGCTTTTATCATTGCGTACTCACCGCTTACTTGGTAAGCAAAAATCGGAAAATTAAACTTATCACTTGCTGTTTTGATAATATCCAAATATGGCATACCTGGTTTAATCATAATAAAATCTGCACCTTCATTTATATCCATTTCAATTTCGCACATTGCTTCGTGCGCATTTTTATAATCCATTTGATAACCACTTTTGTCTATAGAATGTGATAGCCCACATGAACCAACGACTTGCCTGAATGGAGCATAGAAGCTAGAGCAATATTTCACCGCATAAGATAATATTAATACGTCTTGAAAGTTATTATCATCTAATGATTTTCTGATTCTTCCTATTCTACCATCCATCATATCAGAAGGAGCAACTATATCACATCCTGCCTTCGCTAAAGCAAGTGCTTGCTTACACAGTACTGATATAGTTTCATCGTTTTCTACATCCATCTGATTATCTTTTAAAATGCCGTCATGGCCATGAATAGTGTATGGATCCAGTGCAACGTCTGCAATAATACCAATTTCAGGTACCTTTAATTTTACAGCACGGATTGCTTTGCAGATTAAGTTGTCAGAATTATATGCTCCCTCAGCGTTTTCAGATTTTAGTTTACTATCAACTACAGGAAAAATTGCAACAGCATTAATTCCTAAATCTTTAGCTTCCTTAACTATAGACACTAATCCATCTATTGAATAACACTTTACGCCTGGTAAGCCAGAAATTGGTTCAGTTGTTTCTTTTCTGTCGTGAACAAACAGAGGAAGAACCAGATCATTTACTGATAGACTATTTTCACTTGTTAAATTGCGAACCCATTTGCTCGAGCGCCTGCGCCTTAATCTTGTATTTGGAAAATTAAACATTGGACCCAGGTAAATTCCCAGTAAAGAGCAACACTCCTGAAATGAGTACCACCCAAAGCACCGATATTGGCAGAAACACTTTCCAACCAAGACGCATTAGCTGATCATATCGATAACGAGGTATTGTTGCTCTAATCCAAATAAATACGAACAAAAGTATAACTATCTTCAAAACGAACCAAATCAAACCTGGAATTTTGTAAAGTAAACTGAACTCCAGCGGCGGATACCATCCTCCTAGAAAGAATATCGTCATCATAGCACTTGCTAGAATCATATTTGCATATTCTCCAAGAAAAAAGAGGGCAAAAGGCATGGATGAATATTCAACGTTATATCCAGAGACAAGCTCTGCTTCAGCTTCTGGTAAATCAAATGGGTGACGATTAGTTTCTGCAAGCAAAGAAATAAAAAATATTATTCCTATAGGCATTAGTAGCAAATCAACCCAAAATGGCATGTTGTGTTTCGCTACCACCATCTCTCCAAGGTTCAACGTACCAGTTGTAACAACAACTGTAGCAACTATTAAGCCTATTGAAACTTCATATGAAATCATCTGAGCAGCCGACCGTATAGCGCCAAGAAATGCATAATTAGAATTGCTTGACCAGCCTGCAATAATTACGCCGTATACTCCCAGCGACGATATAGCTAGCACATAAAGCACTCCAACATTAATATTTGCTATAACCTTAGGAATCACTACTTGCTGGCCATTTTCTACAATTACTTCAGCACCAAACGGTATAACTGCCCAGGCAATTAATGCCAAGATAAAGGTAAGCATTGGAGCCATAATGAACAGTATGGTGCTCGCTCTAAATGGTATTATCGGCTCTTTAATCAGTAGCTTAATAGCATCTGCAAATGGCTGCAATAGCCCAAAAGGTCCAACTACACTTGGGCCGTGTCTCAGTTGAATTGCACCAATAACCTTACGCTCAAAGTATACCAAGTACGCAACTGAAAGTAGTAGCGGTATTAAAATAAATAAAATATTAACTAGCGTGTTCATAAAAAGCTTTAGTACAATCTGCCATTATTTTTGAAGCGCGACTTATTGAATCCGTCATATAAAAATTACACTCCTTTAAAGTGAAAGGTGTATTACTTAAGCTTATCCCATCATTGCTAATTGGCACCCATGTGTTTTTTACCACTTGATCGGCATTTCTAAACTGTGGACCGATAGTATCTAATTTTTTTCTCACATCAAATAAACTATCATACGGTAAAGAAAGGTCTAAATATTGTGAAAGATTTTTAATAATTAACCAATCCTCCTTTGCTTCACCAGGTGGGAATACAGCTAAATTTGTTCTTTGCACTCGACCTTCAGTGTTTACATAAGTTGCATATTTTTCTGTATATGCAGCACCAGGCAAGATAACATCTGCCACATGTGCACCCTTATCACCGTGATGACCTTGATAAATTACAAATGTATTTTCTAATTTTGATGTATCAATTTCATCTGCACCAAGAAGATAAACCACTTCTATGTCACCACTTTCTGCATTTTCCAGTATCTGATTAGTGTCTTTTCCACCTTTTTCAGGAACAAACTCAACGTCCAGACCACCGACTCTTGCTGCAGCTTTATGCAGCACATTAAAGCCATTCCAATCATCTCTGATCATGTTAAATTTTTCTGCAATTTTGCCAGCTAGAATTAGAATTGATTCAGAATCATCTCTTATTAATGCATCTTGACCAATGATCAGCATAGGGTTTTGGGCGGCTACCAGCAGCTCACAGAACTTATGATTTCCATTTGCTATTTTACTCAAAACATCAGGATTATCGCCCAATTTCTCAACATGATACAAATATTCAATGTTAGGACCAACACTTGCAATAGGAAAGTTGCCCTGTAAATATCTCTTTCTCAATCTTACATTAATGATCGGTGCTTCTATCCTTGGATTTGTATTTATAAGCAGACACAAATCTGCATTCTCTATACCCTGGGTAGTGGTATTGAACACATAAGATCCGCGATTACTTGGTATAAGCTTTGCACCATCTTGCCTGCAGTCTATATTCCCCGAGCCGAGCTTCTGCATCACTTCTTTGAGTAGAAGCATAGACTCACAATCTGCTAAATCACCTGCAATTGCAGCTATTTTATTTGATTTTGTATTCTTTAATTTCTTTGCAGCAATAGTTAATGCTTCATTCCAATCAACCGGGGCTAATTTACCATCTCTTTTTACATAAGGTTGATCAAGACGCTGAACTTTTAGTCCATCATAGGCAAAGCGGGTTTTATCTGATATCCATTCTTCATTTACCTCTTCGCTCAGTCTTGGTAATATTCGCATAACTTCCAGGCCACGATAATCAACTCTAATGCTACTTCCCACAGCATCTAGCACATCTATAGTCTCACAATGTGATAGCTCCCATGGACGCGCTGTAAAGGAGTAAGGCTTTGAAGTTAAAGCCCCTACCGGGCAGAGATCTATGATATTTCCAGATAATTCAGAACTAATATGCCTTTTTATGTAAGTGCTAATCTCTACATTTTCTCCCCTTCCGATTCCTCCAAGTTCATTTGTACCTGCAACATCAGACAAAAATCTAACACACCGAGTGCAATGAATGCATCGATTCATCGCAGTCTCAATCAGTGGTCCGAAGTGTTTTTTTGGCACAGCCCTCTTATGCTCATCAAGTCTGCTGGTTCCTTTCCCATAAGCCATCGTGATATCTTGCAAATCGCATTCACCACCTTGATCGCAAATTGGGCAATCAAGCGGGTGGTTGATTAGCAAAAACTCAAGCACACCTTCACGTGCTTTTTTAACCTTAGGGGTATCAGTGTGAATAACCATCCCTTCTGCAACTGGCATTGCACAAGAGGCTACTGGTTTTGGAGGCCCACCCTCAACTTCAACCAAACACATTCTGCAGTTACCAGCAATTGCTAAACGCTCATGATAGCAAAAACGTGGAATTTCAACGCCCACGACTTCACAAGCTTGAATTATAGTGAGCCCATGCTCTACTTCACATTCCTTAGAATTAATAGTAACTTTAACCACAACTATTATACAGCTTCCCACTTTATAGGATTGCCGCTTACCTCATCTTCAACCAGATTGCCGTTGTCATATTGAGCAGACATATAATTCATGCGCGAGTCACGATCTATATATCTAACAGGTTTTACCGGTTTATCTTTATACATTTTTTGCTCGGCCTTCTTACGCTGAGTAGGGTTATTTTTACTAGCTGTCTTTGCTTTCCCACCTACTGCCATATAAACTCCTAAAAACTTTTCATTCTATTTTAACACTTAAGTATATAGCGTCAATATTTAATAACTTTAAAATTTCAATAGATCTCTTATTATAATCATTGTTTAAATAAAAAGTTACTCCTTGATATCATTCCAGTGCTTGACCAGAAAAAAAGAAATATGCATCAGCTACTTTCATTTGCTGCGCCTCGAAAATAAACGTTCATGTAGCTGTGAGTCAAGCCATAAATCCAGTATAAAGACCTTTAATCATTGGCTTCGTAGTACTTTTTAACCAACTTATTAAGTAACCTTACACCAAAACCTACTGCTCCTCTTGGACAAATGTCAGTACCTTTTTCGTACCAAGCAGTGCCTGCGATATCTAAATGTGCCCAGCAAGTTTCATTCACAAAACGCTGTAAAAACTGTGCAGCCATTATGCTATCTCCACCAGAGCCTGCAGGAGCGATGTTTTGAACATCAGCAATCGGTGAATCAATAATTTTGTCATAAGTTTCATTCATAGGAAAACGCCATAACTTCTCACTTACTTCATTTCCTGCATCAATCAGACGGTTTGCTAATTCATCATTATTTGAAAAAAGACCAGCATATTCGTTATTTCCAAGTGCAACCACTATAGCACCAGTTAAAGTTGCAAGATCAATCATAAATTTTGGTGAGAATCTGTCTTGCGTATACCATAAAGCATCTGCAAGTATGAGCCTTCCTTCTGCATCGGTGTTCAACACTTCTATCGTCTGTCCAGACATTGAAGTTACTACATCACTCGGCCTTTGAGCATTACCACCCACTGCATTCTCTGCAAGTGCAACCACGCCGATTGCATTTACTTTTGCTTTTCGTCCTGCTAAAGCATGCATCACCCCAACTACAGCAGCAGAGCCTGCCATGTCATATTTCATCGACTCCATACCACGTGAAGGTTTGAGTGATACTCCACCAGTGTCAAACGTTATACCTTTACCAACAAAAGCTATTGGCTTTTGTTCTTTAGAAGCCCCATTCCATTTTATCACTACTAATTTTGGTTCTTTACTACTTCCTTGTGCGACTCCAAGCAAGGCTCCCATTTTTTTCTCTTCCATCTGCTTTTTATCAAGCACTTCGATTTCAAGGCCAAGCTTAGTAAGCTCTTTTTTTATATGATCAGCATAGGATTCTGGATATAGAATGTTAGGAGGCTCTGTTATAAAAGAGCGCGCAAGGAATATACCCTCACCTTCTTGCCTTGAGTGCTCAAATGATCTTTCAGCATTACTTAATTGCTCATCTTTTACTAATACGGTAATTTCCTCTACCTCTGTAATTTTCTCATCCTTTTTAGTTTTATACTTATCAAACTTAAAACTACGCAGAAACGCACCATATGCAACATTTGCTGCACTACCTTCGATTAAAATCGCTGCTTTCTTAATTTTTAATCTGCTTAGCTCACAATATATTTTACCACCAATATTTAATTCTTTATTTTCATTCCATTCATCCTTCTTACCAAGTCCAACAACTACAACGTTTTTTCCTTCTGGTAAAATGGTAGAAGAAAATTCACCAAAGCTTCCATTAAAATCGCTAAATTGCTTTATATTATCTATGATCTGTTTTCCTTGCAAAACTCCGCCATCATTTACGGTTTCGTTGTCCTCAAATAAACCCATTACTATTGTTTTAAAATCGGGCGAAATTTTAGAAATTGTTATTTTCATTGCTGGCATCTCCGTTGCAAATAATTGTAAACTGTACATAAAACATAGCAAAAACATCAGTAAGATATTTTTCATATACATCCTAAGTACAATAACATTCAAGTTTACTATGGACTACCTTACATGCAAGGGTTTTTATCTTTTATTAGAGAACTTATTATATCCACCCAAGGTAATGTTAAACGTATAGGTTTTTATGACCTGATCACTGTAAGTAAATGGTGTTATGAGAAGGCTTGCAAGCCCATTACTAACAAAATCTCCAAGAACAGGATCAGCACAATTATCGCAATTATGGTCAGCAAAAAACATTTGCGTTGTGAATTCTGGAAAATCTGGATGTTGAACTAGAAAGTTAATATGTGGAGCTCTATCACCAATTTTACCAGGTGCTATCGTAATAAAATTATAATAGCCAAGATTATTCACTACAAACCTTCCTGATCCAGCAAAATTCGGATCGAGTTGATTATCCTCTATATTCTCATCGTAATGGTTCACGCCGCGTGAATTCGCGTGCCATATAGAAACTACAGCATTTTGTATTGGTAAACAGTTTATATCAGTAATTCTACCCACTATGTGTATTAATTCTCCTGTTGCACTATTTGGAGAACCAGGTTTCCTTCTTAAATTGTTTGAAGAGCTAAAATTTTTTGGCCTTGCATCAAGGTCATATATTTCTGGAGTTTCAATGCAGTTGAGCAAAACAGGATCAGCTGCAAATAGCGGCAAACTGAATACCGTTTGTACTAAAAGCGCTAATAAGATATTTTTCACATTCATTTCATTTATAATAGACTTCTTGCATAACCATATAACAAACTTTTATTGGAAATAGAAACGAAAAACTTGCTTGACAAACTCCGCCAGCCCCCTTATCATAAAGATGAAGCTATTTATTTATCTTCTCTGTACAGATTAAATGACAAAAAAACTCACGTATCTGGCGTCTCATGTTTAATTTTTTGCACTATGTGCACTCTATGTCTTTATCAAATTTCTAGGTTTTTACCTATACAAGCTGAAATACG
>KZ873414.1:0-11351 GCA_003456935.1 Machilis hrabei
CGTCGGCCTTTCAGGGCCCCCTGGGCTCGCGGGCCCCGGGGCATTGCCCCGGTTGCCCCTCCATAGTTACGGCCCTGATAAAACATAAGAAAAACAATTTGGTATAGGGTTGTTCCACGTCAAGTGGCCCAATTTAGAAGATGATCCCTGCTCGACAATCTCCATTGTTGAAACTTGGTNTGGATATATATAAATACTTCAAATCAGACTCTGTAAAATTTCAGTTCCATATACAGTATGGTAAAGGCTCCAGAGGTTTTTCTGTGAATGTTACTCGCAAAACGCAAATTCATTTTCAATGATTTTACACCACTGCTGCACAACAAACGTCACAAAGCTGTATAGTTGTCCCAGTTAGAACTCAAAGTGGCCTTGAAAACTCATCGCAACAATTTTAAGCCAAACTTTTTCCATCCATAATTTCAAAACATAAATTTTTACTAACTTGCTGTTTGGTCACGTTATCAACCAGCTGCGTAAGTCAGCACTGATCAAGTTGTGGCTACAATGCTCACTTATCTGCTAAGATATTTGCCTTCAAATATGCAAATTTGTCCTATATTTAGTCAAATATCTGTATATTTTAAACCAACAATTGTTAGTTTCATTACCTTAAGTGTAATCAACTTCTGAATATCTACTTATATTTAATTTTCTTAAATTTGGCAACATAACCTGACTATCTACCTAGCTTGACCTTGAATGAATTAAGGTAGCAGAAAGCTGAAATAATTTTTTAATTTGGGGACCACATAAATCGTGTGAACCAACTAACCTTTGTTTCTTTATATTAATTTTTAGTAAACTTGATAACGTGTCAAGAATGTGTTCGGGCACCCCAAAAGCACCCAAGTAAAATTTTTAGTGGTTCTCACTCTTTATTTTTAATTTGGCAAAATGGTCTGACTTGGAAGGAGCAAAGATACGGTTATATCAGTATTTTCCCAGACTTAGTATCCCCATGAAAAACTCAAGTAGCAATTTCAGCTCCTAAAGGAGCATAGAGTTAAAAATAGCTTATTGTTAAATGAAAGAGAATTGAAAAATAAGAAACACTTTTTTTTTTATTTTGCTCTACGATAAATAATGTGATAATTGAGATCGCTTTGAAAGTGATGATGTCAGAGAAGGGATGAGTCAACCCGGGGTTTCGGCCAACTGAGTCTCTTCACTGAGCACAGTAGAGAGATTGAGCGAAGCGTACGGGCAAGTGTGGTTGTTATATGTTCGGTGGTGCTGATGTTTTTTTATTCAGTGTTTGATGTTGTACAGTAATACGTTTTTTCATTTATCATGAACAGATTAGTGGTATCTTGTGCGAAAATGCTGGATCAGTCCTGTGCATATAAATGTACTTCTTTAAGAAATATTGTGTTGATCAAAAATTGTCATTTCATCGTTTTCCGAATCGCGATAATTCACCAAAACAATTTAAACTTTGGGAATCTAAAATAAACAGAAATACGTTCAAACCTTTGAAATACGGTGTCATTTGTTCGAAACATTTCAAAGACAGTGATTTTGAAGAAACGTCCCTCTTGAAAGAATGATTAATGCCAAACTATAATAATTATAGTGCTAAAAAAAGAAAGCCTATCCATCGCTATTTTTAAAAGGTGAATTTGGTCAATCTTTTACAATTTCCAACGACAATGGTGATGCTTATGAAGCAGAAGAGGCAAGCGTATATGATGATATAACAGAAAAGAAAATAAAGAAAAACATATGACATCGTAACTATTTTGGTAAACTTTACAATTAGTTTCGTTTTTGCGATTTTTGCCATGCCTCATTGGTAAACATTTCAACAAGAACTTTTGGAACTTCAGTAAAAGTTATTGTTGAATGTCAGAATAATCATAAAAGTGTATGGGAATCAGAACCAAGAAATAAAAACAGACGACTAGACGCAGTAGTAATTTCATCAGCTGTGGCAATGGTTTCGAGACTTTTCAGGCTTGTCGTATTTTTTCAACTATGCAAGCCGATAAAACTTTCCTCACATTTTTGCCTAATGTGGTCCACGAATTCACCCTACAAATAAACTGCTTATAAGCTAGGTGACGCCACATTGTGTTAGTGTTTTCCTTCAAATTTTGTTACATTTCTTCGTCTATTGCATTCATAATCATGCAGGCAGCAGTGTCTGGCTGTATTTAAAATGTCTACATTCAAAACCACACTCTCAAAATTTTCAAGCATTGGTCTACATTCATTGCCACCTATTAATGTGTTCACAATTTCACTTTCATTACAACACACACACTCTAGATCAGAAGGCATATTACTGCAAAGGCCACACACGCACCACTCTATATTCAACAATCTTCCTCTGACATTTGTAACCACATTTGACCCATTTCTTATTGTTAGAATTAGCAACATGCTCGAACTGACATGGTTTAAACCTTGAATTCATTTTACAATTTTATATACAAATGTTAACTGTATGCAAAAGGCACTAACCCAAGGTTAGTCTGGTCTATCTATTCCACCTCTGACATCATCACTGTCTGACATGTAACGCCATTAATCACGAACGAGTGGTGATTACGAAAGAAAAGAAAAAAATCTCTCCCTTAATTTTTGCCAACATTAAACTTAAAAAGCTTTTTTAACCTGAACTGCTCCTTTAAATACTCTGGTAAGTCCTTAGGCAAAGTGTGACTTACGAACACTTGAGAATTATACAGAAGTGCTCCTTTTACAAGATCAAAGCAACCATGAATTGTTTATATTTTGTAAATTTCCCATAACATAGGATGCTCCTATTATTTACATATTTTTACTGTTAATCATTTGATGTAGGCCTACTTTGGATTTTAAATTTATAACAATTTTGTCACACCATGTCTGTTTGTAACTCTGAACCTCTAATTCAGTGAAAAATATTAAACATCTTAAAACTATTTACATTAAACGTTAAATTGCATTATCAGATTAGGAGATGTGAACCAAAATTCATTGTTTTGTTACTCCATTATTACTTTTTATAAGAATTACTTTCAAAACATCGAAAGGTACAAGTAATCGCAACTAACGACGTACTTACCCGTACATGTTCTTAGTTCCTTCTTCACTGTCACTATTCTCACTATTCTGATCGCTGTCACTTTCTATGCAAAAGGACAAAAAATGTACAATAAGCAACGTTATGTATTCCACACATTTAACTCTATTTGCGCGTTAATAAATGAGGAGTTTTGCGCAAAAACTTAGGAATGGTCGAAAAGGATAAGTTAGAATGTAAAAAATAAATGCAAAAGCACAGTGATCTGTTCAATAAGTCCATACCATCAGTTTAGGTCAGATTTATTTTCGTTCATCAATTTGACTTGCTTTACAAGTTTTTCAGATTTAACACGTTCAGTGCCAGAGCAGATTTACCTACGTATTTCACTGGTGCCAGAAGTGTTTTTCTTCAATGTTCCCTAGGTGCCAGAGCTGTATCTCTTCAAATAACAGAATTACCTTTTCAAAACCGAAACAGCTGTTTTGAATATCAAAATTCAAACTTTTTGTGACATCACATGGTGCGTACCCAAGTGGCGTCCTGCCAATTTTGTGTATGTATCAAAAGTAGGGTGGTGCCATATGGCATCACCTTGTTTTATCAATGGTAAGCACTCAGCACATATCTACACTTCAGACAGTTATTTGTTTTGGGGAAAAATATAAAAAGATGTAATTTACTAAGTTTATCATGTTTTATTTGTGATACACTTAAAAGTTTTTGAATTATATTCTAATTCACACTTGAAATCTAAATTCCAGCAAAGTGCAGTACATACAGTGTTAAGCCATAAACCAATGTTGCCAAATGTATTTTTAATTGTGAATCGTTCATTGCTATGGCATTCTATAACTGTATTGTGTTTGCAGAAACCAAAAAGACGTTTGGCAATGTTTACTGATGGCCTAACACTGTATCCACCGCAAGTCACTGCTAAATTCATATTACTAATCTTCATCTCACTCTCTCATTACTTGAGCTTACACGGAAATATTTTGTTTCTGTCTTGCATCTTACTGTAAAACACTTCCAAAATCTCCTGTATTCACCCTGCAATTAAGTGCAATAATTGTTTTATGTAAACACACAAACCAGTGCAGCCTACGTCTACACAAAACTGCTGATGCGCCATATGGGTACACGAGCACGCGATCACCAGTGAGCACATAGTACACATCTTTTAACGGTAGATGGCTGCACCGAATGGAATGCGGACCCTTTCGGAACCTGTGCACGAGAGGTAGATGGTTGCACTGAACAGAACACTGCCTCTTTCGCAACCTCGGCAAAAGCGTCAAATGGTGCCACATGAACTCATATTTGAAGTATCATGTGATGCCATATGGTGTCACGTGACACTCAACGTGTTAAGGGATGTTTGGATGTTTTTTTAGGTTTGTACACATCACATTTTTTACACTTACAAGAATTCTGACAAAGGTAAAATTAATGTGTTGTCACCTGAGTGTGGGCTACAGTTAAACTAACAAGTGGAATGATTCCATAAGATTTTTAAAATGGAAAATTACAAGCAGCGCATTTTCTTGAGAATTCAAATTATTGCTTTACAACATACAGTAAACTGAGCAAGTTCATGTCATGTCTTACATGCAATCTTAAGCAACAACTACAGTCAACTGGAATCATGTTCATGCCAGCTTGGCAGTCATCACATGACTCCTACCTTAAGTGTAAAAGAAAGAAAAGGCGAGTATTAAAAGGGACAGCAAAGATGCATATTTTTTTTGAAGTGAAGTGAAGTAATAGTAATGAATATAAAGACGAGAGCTCAAAAAAGACTTTTGACCACAGGAATAAGGGAAGGGTACACTAATCTAGACCACACTGAGAAAGATACGTTCAGGTTACACCTTAAATTATCCAACTATGGGATACATTTATGACTATTAATGGAAATTATCTTGACAGATACCAACAAACTTTAAACAAAAAATAGACAAAAAAAACTGGCAAATCTTATTACAGAAAAAGAGCAAAAAAATAAGAAAGCAATAGGTGTAATTAATGAAAACAAAGATGTAGTCAACCTGACAAATTTAGTTTTAACCGAGGAAGATCTCAACATTTTAAGTAAAGGCCTAAAATTTGCACCCACACTTAGACAGATACCGTTAGAAGCAGTGGCGAATGGTGAGCGACGTATTAGGCGTGCGGGCGCTGTTGTCTTATCTATCGGTAAGTTAAGGTCACCTATGTCACATAAGTTTGTGTTTCCGTTGTCAAGGAAACTTTATGAAAGAGTTCACATACTGTTTACAAAAATTATGAGAAATACTGTACCTGTGAAGTAAACATAACAAGTCAATAATGCCCGCACACCTAATACGTCACTCACCATTCACCACTGGTTAGAAGAATTTGAGAGTAGTGTAAAAACAGCAGCTAAATTAGTACCCACCGAATTTAGAAATAATTTCAAACAAGAAACAAAAATCTTACTAACAAGGTATTGGAATCAAATTATAACAACAGAGTTAATAAAACTTGGAGGGAGCTCCAAAAGAAAACAGAAGGAAAATCGTTATTTCTAAAGCAGACAAAGGGATAAATTATGTTGTCAAATCAGAATCCAATTGCAGTGATGCCTCAAGTCCCAAAGTTTAACTGGCTTCACTTATTCCATAATTTATTATATTTTATGGAAGAAGTGAAGCCAGTCAACCCCATGGAACTTGTGGCAACACTGCAATTAGATTCGATTTTAACACGTAATTTGTAGGTACTCTTTGCTACTTGATAATCTTTGGATGGATGTTTTTTTCAGGACACTAACTGCAGATAAGAGAAAATCTGTGTATTATTATTAGTATCAGTATTTGTGTGCCATTTTATTAATCTCACAAAGAATCCAACTTCATTTTTCTTGAAGTGGAGCACTTTAAACAAGCTGCTAATTATTGAAAAGCTTTCACAGAGCATTTTGTGTGGAGGAACTTAATAGATCCTTCAGTAAACTCATTCATATTGGGATAACTGCTCTACATCTAACTGAAATAAGCCTTCAAACTGATACCCTGAATTAAATTACATTGAAATAATGTATTATATATTGATAACATAAAACATANCGGGCATTTCCCCCTACTTCTCAAAACTTCCGTGCTCACATTTTCCCTTTAAAGTCGTTAATAAATGGGAGTGCACCATATGAGCGAGTAAATATGGTACAATGTCACACATTCCAGTTCCCTTTCGTACTTAATCAAACTATGAAGTAAACTAAAATCATGAAAGCCATTCCAGAAATACTGCCCTCACAATTTATAAAACCTATATCAAAGCAGTTACAGCTCACCTCCAGGGTGCTTTCGCAGACGGATCGTTTCTTGCGACATGCTTGACGAACCCAGGCGAAACTCATGTTCCTCTGCAGGTCTCAATAGTTCAGCCAATCTGCACTTATAGAAGTCACGTGTGGAGTCTGTAAAACAATTTTCCAGAGTAAAACAAGCACGTCTTCATAATTTTAAATCAACTATTGATAGGCTATAAAATTAGCATTGTGCTTCCATTAGCTAACTAGCATGCAAAAAGGCGTTAACAAGAAATGGCTGTTTTACACTGCTTGACAACGGCTAGGGAACAGAGATATACTAGGTCATAACTTTTGAGGACTCTGGTCCAGGAAGACCAACATATCATATGTAAGTACAGACACTTCGCCACCTTCATTGGCTGCGATTCCTCATCACAGAAAAAAGCAAAAACCAGAAAGGTACTTAATTACATGGCATCATGGTGTGATGACAGTCAATGTATCCTGCCCATGCATGCCGACAGCTCTGGCAGTGCCAGTAGAGAGTATGACCACCTAGAGAAGCAATGTACGATGTGCACCTGTTGGGCATACTCTCCACAAGGCTGTTCAGTAGTTTCGTTGGGATGTTCTCCCATGCTTCCTTTACGGCAGTTTTAAGGTCCTGAAGAGCCTGGGACATTGGTTTCCTTTGCACAACATGTTTTTGGAGAGCTTCCCAGGCATGTTCTATGGGATTCAGATCTGGGAAATAAGCAGGCCAACCCATGCGCTCGAAACCTTCACTCTCTAGGATCTCAGCAACTCGATCCATCCTGTGTAGGCAAGCACTGTCATCTATGAACATAAAATCAGGACCAATTGCACCAAGGAATAGATAAACAAGACCCCCCAGAATTGCATTCTCCCGTGACTGACCTGCTGCAAAGACATACAGCGGTGTTCTTCCATTAATCATGATACCTGCCCATACAATGATCACCATAATTGTCAACTTGATGCATATCTTGTTGTTGGCAACGTGTTCACCATTCTCCCCACACCAGCAGATGTCCAGAATCGCTTGTAGCACTGAATCAGGATTCATCAAAGAACATGACCTTTGGCCACTCCCGTTGGTAGAATTCAAGATGCTCTGTACACCACTGTAATCTGGAACGGCGATGACAGGAAGATAACGGAACACACCTAATAGACTTCCAAGCATATAACCTGACACTATTTAGTTGATGTGCAATGGTTCTGGGGGATACATGGGAGCCTACAACACTTGCAAAGTCACCTACTAACTGTGCAGGAGGAGCAGTTCTGTTTCTTTTTGCTAACTGGGCTGTATACCGATCCTATCAGGCTGTTTTAATCCTTCCCCTACCACCACCGTCCAAACACAGGGCTGCTCCTCAGAAGCAGTGATTTTTTCAGTCGGGAAATCACACTTTGCTCTCGCAAAATCGATGACACTTTGACCTGCCTCGAGCTGTCCAACTGCTTGTCCACAATCATAATCACTCAAAAGATGTCTTTCAGCCATTCTGCAACTGAATATTTGCTTGACACCACAGTATTGCACTATAACTTGACACTATCGCCTTCGACCCCTATTACAGTTTCGACCTACAGACGCACTGCAATTGATTTATCATGTACAGTCAGCTCGGGCAGCACTGCTGTTTATACCAATTGCTTGAAGCAGCTGTATATTCGCTGGGAGGCGTTGAATGCAAAACATCACAGTTCCATAGCAATTGTCAAGCAGTATATATTTTTTTTCCTGTAAAACATGCAATTATTTATTTTAATACGTTAAAGTTTTTTCATGTAAAAAGGCTGACTTTAGTAAGAAAGAAAAAATAGCAGAAGCTGGACTGAAAAAAAAAAGATATAAAATGCACTTGCATGCACTGCTGTTGAGTTTGAATTTACCAGTAGGCTAGCTTAAGTAAATATTAACATCATTTAGAATGCTTTCAAGATCTTCACCTAAAAGACCAGATACATCTTGAACCATCAGACTAATATATTTCATTGTTTGGGAACCCTTTCTAATGGTATTTCAACTGCTGCAGCTGCAAAGAAGCTATTGCTGTCTTACAGTTAGGTTATTTTTAGTTTATGGTCCCACGCTTCTAACTGCGATGGTATAATGTAGACCCCATCCGAGTCGTAACAACTCGTCAGGATAATTGAATTTTGCCACTCGTATGACACATAGCCAATGGTGGGTTCTTTAACATGAAACACTTATCGATGGGACCCCATTTTTAAAGTCCCTCCTGGAAGACGCCTACGATCATACCTTATTGTGGAGTGCTTCACAGGCAGATTCGTAGGATAACCCTTTATACTCAAGGCTAGGAGTCAGCCCCGGGATATGAACCCGGGACCTACCGATCAGGAGACGAGCACTCTACCATTTAGCCAACCTGTCGGTTCTAGTGCCTTACAACAGGTAGTAGCTCAGTCCAGTCTTCAAACGTAATGTGGTACTTTAAACCAGGATATGAGTAAGAATACACTATGGTACAAGTTTGAAATTGCATCACGGATCAGTTCTTATAAAAAAAAATTATTTGTAATATGTAATACTAAGCAATTAACAATTATTTTTACCAACAATGGGGCCAGGGTTGTACCCCAAACGAACCAGCTCTTCATACAGCTTCTCATCAGTCATAGCATTTACTTCGCGTGAAATACCCATCTAAAAGATAGAGAAAATATAAAACATGCAACACATAAAATATCACAAAGCTAAAATTAATGTTTTAGTAGAATTAACACCATAGTGCAATAGTTCCAAAAAGGGATCATGAACACCTTCCTAAAGTGTCTCTCTTTCTGCCTTCAGATGTTTTAAATA
Source organism: Machilis hrabei (assembly GCA_003456935.1). Lineage (NCBI taxonomy): Eukaryota > Metazoa > Arthropoda > Insecta > Archaeognatha > Machilidae > Machilis > Machilis hrabei. Next base: position 9,151 of record KZ873414.1, read on the forward strand.
AACCCGAACAAGATATATTATCAGAGAAGAAAACATACCCATTTTTAACCTACAATACATTATCAGGTTAGCCAAATGCACAGGTTTATTTCTATTCCAAAAACTCCACGGATGGATGGATTGTTAGTTTTACGGCGCGTCAACACAAAATGGTTATTTGCGTAAAAAAACTTCACAAAGTAATGTATTATAGGTCAGACATCGAATTTGTGGCACTTCTCCCAGTAGCTACAAAGTTTCACTCAAAACCTTCTACAGCCCTTAGTATAGTTTGAAACTTAGCCAAAGTTATACATGCGAGTTATCATGCAGTACACTACATTGTTGAATGAACATACATGTGTCTCACTACTCCTATTATAAATTATTCACAGATAACTCTCTGAAGTACCTACTGACAATGAAAAAGCGTCATCCACAGCCAAGTTGTTCATGAATAATTCAGGAAGACAAAAGATAGGACTGTGTTACCCTTTTGACTTTGTTTGTTTTTTTACTCGTTTCATCTCATTAGCAAAAAAACTATATTCACAAATGATACAACTGGACTTAACATACGAAAGTTAATTACGGAAAAAAAGTTACATTGAATCTGAGTAACCTAAATATTTTGCATATAAGGCGACATTGTTCCTAGAGTCAAAGGAACCACAAGCACTACATACTGTATCCCTGACACTGCTCCCACTAAGAAAATAAAATTGGAGGTCTCATGACTTCCACTACTCTCCGATTGGAAGTCAAAAAGGAATATTGGAAGTCAAAGAAAGGAAATATCTTAAGCCCCTATTATAACATTGTCCAATATATTTAATTCCTGTACGAACAAACATGTTGAGTCTCACGATGCAATGCAACTAGTCTTGTCTAGTTGTAGGCCTAAGGACTGAAATCTAGTCATAGCTAGATTGTGCATATTTAGACAGTTAACTTAAGGCCACTGAGCTAAGTGCTTCTGGGCGCATTGTAATTTTGTTTAAGAAATTATGTTTGTGAAAGCACTTAACGGAGAAACGTGGAAGCTGTACAAAATCTGAAGAGCAGGCAGCAATGCACCAGAAGAATGTGGCTAGGCTGAAAATAGAGGCGTGGTGCTCGTTGAATGTTGAGGGCCTGTGCGATTATGGACAGTTTAGCTATTTGAGATGCTGTCTGCCTGCAGTTGAATAAAACTGGTCAGAAGCACTTTGAGGTTGCCACCCTTGTTCTTTGGATTTGTAGTTGCCTTTGCTGCAGGTTTATGATGTGAAAGTTTGTCTATAATGGGAGCCTTTGATTTTGAGTCCATTTCCATGCAGTCATTTTGCCTCTGCTTCATCATCGAAAAAGAAGAGTATAATCGTGGCATGTCACCCTATAGTTTTTACATCACTTTTACACGTCTGTTGGGTGTGTAATTATTAGTTTAGAGTGCTGCCTCCACTTCAGCAACTGGAGTTTGCATCTTCACTATCTTTCTTCTTCAGTCATCCAAGATGTGTTGACAACTACAGGAAAGATTTAAACACCGTTGTTGCGCTTAATATGCCGAAACATCATACAGTCATGCTTTCCATCGAGGTCGTCATTGCCAGTAATGTTTAGTTTTTGCAGCACGACATCTGCTTTCATAGATTGCATGGAATGTTGAGCTTTAATCATCGTGGGCCATGATATGCAGCATGACTTTGATGAATCAGATACGATAGTTGACAATGTACAATAGTTCCTAATGCAGGATAGTTCAAGTTTTGTGTAACACCAAAGCTTACAACTTTGAAAGCTCTTAAGATAATTATTACCATTGAAATCTGACAAATAAGACCGTTACAGTTCATAATCACTTAGTGGGGAAAACCCGAAAAGTTTGGCTTTGGAAGTACCGGCAATCAGATTATTTGATAGCAGCAGTATGATATACTGTGCATATGGAAACCAACAGCCCTAATGTCACACCGCACTCCAGCCTACGGCATTCAATAAACAGCAGTGAAAAAGACAGAAAAATACCCTTATCTCGAACAAAACTAATGAATAAAAGGGAGAGCGATGGACCCATACCGGCCGTGCCCTTACCAACTTCATAAAAAAAATAAAGTGCCAGGGAAAAAGATTGCATACATGCCAATGCAATGTAATGCATCCTTATAGTAAAAAAGAAAGTTTGAACCTCCAATATAATTTAAGGCTAAAAATGACATGAGAAAACTAAAATTTTTGTT
>KZ873415.1:0-11511 GCA_003456935.1 Machilis hrabei
TATCTTTGTAGTTGTCATTGTTTCAATAAACAAGATGTTGACGTTCTGAACTTCACATGTGTGTTATCTTTATATATCAGTAGAATAATAACATTTTTATCAATGCTAGGGCACCAGACCACATTATCCCAGGTAATAAAATACACATTAGTGCTTAAAGTTCAGGTTGGTTACACAAGCGTGTCGTGCGGTGCAGTGGCGAAGAAGCTACACGAGTGTTGCAAATGTGCCCAAGTGTGAGACGAACTTAGGGGCCCACGAGGTGCAGTACACTACAGTCATAACGGCAAAAGCGACAAACTGTACTTACTGCAAGAGTCATCGAAACCTAGCGAACTGAGCAAAGCTGCCCTGAGTGCACACGGCTATTCGAGGGAGAGCGAACGTGTGTTTGCTCATTNTTTNTTGCTCGTCTAGAGGTGCGTTCCCTAAGCGCAATACCTTTAGAGGAGGTGGTTCGACTGAAGTAATTCAGAAGCAACCGCATCCCACGCTGACGCCGCTGCGAGAAACGACACATCGTTGTGGGCGGAGAGCGATAACGGCGTGGGTGTGACACAAGATGTAACCATGGAGACGAACTGATGAATGAACAAAGACACTCAGAATCACGTAACTGGTACAGTTACAACACTTACGGTTGTAGTAGAAATCAGGACCTAACCAATAACCATAAGTATTACTATGATCNTAGCCGATACTACAAGACACTGAGGCGTTACCAGGACAACCCAGAGCAGCAATGGCAAGCAAAACGTGAATGAAGATCCAAAGGTGGAGGAAATCCAAGATTTTATGACAATTGGAAAACAAATCAAGATATAGGTTATCGGAATTACCGACAATATGGCGATTCGACTTACTATCGACCGGAATATCACAGAAATTATNGACGTAATGCAACCTATTCCGCAGACGAGGGGAACGGAAAGAGAAACTTACGCAGTTATGGACCAAAACCACCAGAAAGCAGACCAAATGCTATGACAGAGATACCTACAACTTGAGGGGAAAGTACTCAGAGACCCCAGAATCTATAATCAACGAGCGAGGCGCATAAAAACTACTAACCCACCTCGAAGGAGAGAGCGAGGGGGAAGAGGAACAAATTTCTCTCACCTCGAACATAACGTGTGTGTTTGACTGGATTCATAATGTCAAATATTTATCAATTCATAGCAACGAATATGAAAACCGGTGTAAATTTACAGTCAAGCTAAATCAGACACAGATAGTAAACTGTCTGCTGGACAGTGGTGCTGATATAAATGTTGTAAAAGATACCTTAGTCCCCAAACAGAAAATGCAACCGGAAACCATACAGTTTGAAAGTGCGACGGACACTAGCCATACTTTGGGATATACGTATATTAAAGTAAAACTAGCGGATAAATTTCTATATGCCAAAACCTACGTATTTCACTTAGTTTTGCCGGTAGATATATTACTAGGGCAACCCTTTTTGCAGAAATACTCAATTATATTAGATTGTCATAACGGCCAACACTATTGCACGTTAAACCAAGAGTGTTTAGAAATTCCAAGTATAAATTCGAGCGTTGTGAAAATTGAAATTTTGTCAAAAAACGAAATGGACGCGGAACAAGGTACCCAAAGCGAAGAAAATACCGATGAAGATATACCAAGTATGATGATAATAACAAATGCGACTAATTTAGCCACTAACGACGAACCGGTATCAGACCCTGTCTAGCATACAACGTGCCTNAACCGCGAACGACAAAGAGCGAGAGAGTACGAGAAAAAGATAAAGCACTACGAGGCACAGCACATTTCACAGACGATAGGCAGATTATGGGAACCAGTGCGANACGGAAANTGACTCAGATCTTCAGCCGCAAACGTTGTCTGCTAAATATAATAATAAAAAGTGAGAAACGAAATAAATAAATAAACAAGGCCAGGCCCTGAAAGTTATAAGGGATATTCAGAAGTATGAAACTTCGAGACAACGAAACCAGCTGTTACCAGAACAGTGTACGAATACTGAAGTAAACAGTGATACCAGTGCCGATAAGAAAGGAAATGAGAGCTTCAATTATGAAAACCGTTCGCAAGAGAAAGCAGCCGATACCGAGATNTGCTTGGTACATTCTGGAGAAACAATCGAATCAGATGATCAGGTAATTTTGACACTCGAAGAAGTAGACACTAGTCACACGACCAACTTAAAGTTAGATCCGCGAATTATCCCGATNTTCGAAAAACAAGCAGCATTGATCGAGAACCGATTAGGACACATAGCCGAATTTTATCACTACATAGATACCGAAAACGCACCACCTGCTAGACAGAGACTAAANCCCACACCCATAACCTACCAAACAGCATTATCCGAATTAAAAGTATTTCAACCTTGAGAGGAAGGAACACCACTAACACCCGCGAGATAGTACGATCAACTGGATGAATTGAACTCCGAACCCGATACAGACGTACGTAGTGACCAACCACGATACCATTTAAGACCACGGAAAAACTGAGTAGGAGACGCGGAAACCGCTTATGAGAGGCAGAACCCGAACAAAACCCAAACCTAGGAGAAGGAAGAGACTTCATGCATGTCGCCTTTAGAAGACTTAGCCTGCACACAGGATCTGTGTTAGACACGTCTTGAGGGCAAGATGTAAGGGATACTCCCTTACGAGGCGACCTGCCAAAACAAATACTCGGCACATTATGTCTATTTGACAGCAAGAGCACAGAACAGACCGATGTAGAGAAGTATAGGTATAGATATCCCGAGAATCACCTTGGTTTCACTAGCAGACTACCCCTACTGTAAGGTGAGGAAGGGATGGGTTGTTGGTCGCTAGGAGTAAATGAAAAAACAACGGTTCGAAAGATATGTTCCAAATCTAATATAGGAAAGCTAATACATTAAACAAATGTAAACGTAATATCTCCACTTAATATAGACGAAATATAGGAGATCTGTGAATAGCAGTAACAAACTAATCAAATATATGTAACGTACTCTAAGAGTACGGAGAAGAAAACTGAGTGACTTCAAGCCCAGGTATGTTTTCGTAACCCACATGTAACCTANATCGTAAATTAGAATAGAGTAAGNTACAATTTCTTTTAACAGAAACTGGGCTTCGATTCGAGTAGATGATAACTCGTGTTTAACCCTGAGGAACGTAGATAGAGAAGCGACTATCGTATTTGAATCTCAACTTAGATGCGACCAGTAAGCTGCATTAGAATACGAGCAACTCACCGCTTTGCAATCTAGGTAAGGTAATCTATAACCCTAGATAAGATTAGATTGGAAGAACAATTTACGCCTCAGACTGATACTGAATGCGTGATCAAGATCATATCCCGAAAGCGAAGGTATTAAAAAATTGTGACAGATTCGTGCTAATAGAAACTTCATAAAGGATCTCACTCTACCCCGCAGAGACCTCTATGATTATCGATAAAAGACGAGCAGCGCGCCGTGAAAGTAAAAGACTTTTGATTCAGAAAGATAGAGTGGTTGTTGATGTTTTTAATTGCATGTTCATTTTTAATTTAATTGTTTGAGTGATTGTGTTGATTAGAATTAAGTTTTCGGGTAGAATATACCACTGATTAGTCTGTAATTTTTTCGGGATCCAATAGGGCGTTAATTTAACATATGTCTGTAATGTTATCGAAAGAAGAGCGAAAAAATCGCTAATTGTATGCACTACACCCTGCATAAAGTATCATTGAATTGACAGGTTATAATCGTTCATTAAATGAAGAGTGCGGCAATAATTTCGGTACTTAGGTAAGTAATCTAGCCTCCAGGTAGTATTTATTGTGCACCTATCACCCGTACTTCGATCTTCCAGTAGTTAACTTAGCAACACGTTACTATTCTCTGCGACACTGCCGAACCTACGAAATCAAAGAGTGTCGAGCTCTGCCTCTAGCCTTTCCGAGTGGGATTCAACCCCGCGAGTAGTCTGGGAGACGCTGACAAGTCGTACATAACTTACTCCTCTTTACCCCGAGAGAGTGTAGGGTGCCGCGACAGTGGAACTCTATACATCTTCATAGTGGTAGATGAGTGAACTATTATGGTAGTTCATACCATGCAAAGCTGATTAATACTAAGCACTGAAATTACTGCCACACAGCTAACTCATACAATATAAATATGCACTCCAAACAAGTTCAAACCTGATCATCACCGCATGGTTGACCATGCCGCATTAATATTCACTTCCATTAAGTTCAGGCATGATTTCTTATAGCAAGTCCAGCCCGTGTTTTTCAACTTCATAATCTAGTTTAACACACTTTGAGTGATCATTGACCTCTGATGCCATCACCAGAGCTCTGTTAGTCGCAAGTAANGTTGCAGATGACGTTTAGTTCGTAGAAGCGATGCATCATTAGCCAGAACGAGCATTAAGTTTACATCGGTATGGTCCAAGGATGGTCGCATTATGGTGTCTCGGGGCGTTAGGGTTGAAAGGTTGCTTTCTGTGAAAGATGTGTAAAATTACTGACTTAAGTATTACCAACTCACTGGTTTGCTTTTTTCCCCTCTATGGTATAAGTCAATGGTCTTGAACAAAAATTGGCGGTTAGAGTGCATTGTACTATATGAAAACCTACGTTTGCAAGCATACGTATTCCTTGTTCTCATCTTGCTTGTGTGTTAGTGTGGTGTTTAGAGCATTGCTTAATGTGTGTTTTCGCTCTCTTCTTTTCTCCCTTTTTTATCTATACTTTACTCTTCAAGTGATATTCTTGTTTTATGGGGTAACCAAAAACTCACTACAATATCTATTTCCGTATTCAACAATCTCGTTTTTGAGACCCTACATCAGAGGTCCATCCTCTTACTCTCCGTCAAATACTGCGCATGTGTGTGAGAGGGTATGTGCGTTTCTCTCTCTCTCTCTCTCTCACCGCCACTATTTCTTTTCATCATCGTCGTCGTCAATCTTCACCTCCTCCTTCACCTCCACCTCCTCTTCGGACTCGTGCACTAGGTCTTCCGGAAATGTCTCGCAGTCTCTTACCCACTGTAAAACATGATGTCCCCTGTCTACACGCTCGTTCTTATCTTCTTTTTTCACATCTTCCTCCATTTTCTTCTTTTCAATAATCACCGTACTCGCGTTACTGTCCACACTATCGGGTGCTGTCGCACTCAGAAACACTTTTTCAGTCCATTTTACTCCCTCCATATCCTGTGTTTCTTCCTCATTACTCATAATATCACTGTCGTTACTATTACCACTACTGGTGCTACTCATTTCAACTTTTCCATTTGCCATCTTTACTCCTCACTATCAAGACTTTAATTAAATGCTTCCCTCTCTCCCTTTTCTATACACAATCACCTTTCCACTCACTCCTCTCACGCATTCGCTGACTTCTTCTCCTTCTACACCCCCTCTCCTTTCCCACCTTCCTTCCGATTCTGATTGCTCCTCTACGAGAAGGAGGGGGTGGGGGTAGGGGATATCTAGGTCATCGCCTCAGAGNCTAAAACTCAATTTAATAGCTAGCTCATTATAAATAGAGTTTAACTATACACCTTACCTCTTACATCAATGCTTGCAACTTAACTCAATACGTTTCCATTTCGTGTGTCANTGTGTGTAATGTTTAATCAGTGTTTTCGTGTGATTATTAGTGTGTAATATGATCAGTGTTTTCCTTCGCTTGCTTATTGTGTGTTGCATCAATGTGTGAAAGTTGTACGTATGTATTTAGTATGTTTCCGTTGAAGTTAGTATCAGCGTTTAATATGTTTGGTGTGCTGTCAGTGAAGTGTGGCTTTCAGCTTGGGCTTAATTATATTTTGGTAAGTATGACTACTTTAATTACTATCTTTAATACGGTTGCTTGCATTTGTATGCATCATTTATTCGTTATTAATGTCGACGAGAGTAGACAGCACAAATAACAGGCATTCCAAACCCCAATGTAATCAGTTAAATCTCAACACTCGGAAGCTACCGTCTGATTCACCATAGAACAATTTATTGAAAGTAGGTCACAGCAATATACGTTCCTTAATGAAAAATATTGNTGAACTTAGGAATGTCCTTATAGAAACATTCATCGTTATGGCGATTTCTGAAACCTGGCAAAGACCGGATATAAAGTTTTCTTATTTAAATAATCCTGAGTTTGAATTTTTTCGTAATGATCGTAGAAAAGGAAAGGCAGGTGAAGTTACATTTCATTCATTTATATCACCTAAGACGAAAATTTAGAAATTGAACAACTATGGATTTCAGTAAGTATGAGATCAATTACAAGCGCGGTTGGTGTTCTTTATCGTCCCCCAAAAGCAACTTTTGAATCGTTAATGAAATTGAGACTGTACTTCAAGATATGTATTTAAACTATGTTAACTTATTCGTAACTGGTGACTTAAACGTAAACTTACTTAGGAAGGACGCAATCGCAACAAAAAGGTTAAAAAATTCTTCAGTCATACTCATTGTCTCAAATTATTGATACTCCCACCAGAATTACAGAAACGTCTNCCTCTTTAATAGATATTATAGCTGTTAGTAGGCCTGAACTTGTACAAAACTGGGGTTGTCTTTCCCCCATAGGCTCTTCCGATAATGAGCTAATCCACATTACTTATAACATTTGCATACTTAAACGCAAGCATTTGCTTCGCACAGTTCGTAACTATACAAATTTTAATGTCAATGAATTTCTCACTGATACCGCTCGTGCACCTTGGGCCCAGATACATTTGTACTCGAATGTCAATGACAAATTATCTTTTCTTAATTCCATCATTACTCAGCTACACGACACCCACGCTCCATTTAAAACTTCCAGACTAACAAAACCTGCTGATCCTTGGTTAGCTCAAGAGATTAAAAGTCTAATGAAAGAAAGGGATTAATCTCAAAAGGCAATTTAATAAAACCGGCAACCTAAACGCGTTAATTACTTACAAAAGGTTAAGAAACAAAGTCAAACAAGTGATAAGAAATGCCAAATTAAAATATTTTAACACTAAAATTAACGAAAACCTGAGGTCTTTAGGTAAATTTTAGCGTGAACTAAAACAATTGGGTGTAGTTCAGAAGCCGAGTTCATCCATACCACTACATTTGCAGAACCCTGACGAGCTAAATGCCTTTTCTGCCCTCCTACATTACAATCAGTACATAAAAAAACTGATTTAGAAGTTTTAAAATACCTATCAATGCCTTGTAATGAATCTTTCTCCATTACATGTACTAATGAAACAGAAGTAGATAAAATCTTAAAATCTATCTCTTCATGATCTACCGGAGTCGATAAAGTTGATATACAGATGATTAGAAACTGTTTGCCCTTCTGTCTCTCTGCACTTACACATCTCATTAATTTCTCTATTACCTCATCTACCGTTCCAAAAATTTGGAAAATTGCCAATGTTATACCTTTACCGAAAATAAACCAACCTAACGTCTTATCCGATATTAGACCGATTAGTATTTTGCCTACTCTGTCGACAATTTTAGAAAAAATAGTGTCCAAACATTTCAAAACCTATATGTATTCTGATTCCATTATTAATTCTCTGCAATCGGGTTTTCGTAAAGAACACAGTACGACTACGGCACTAGTCTCCGTTACAGATGATCTTCTGAGCTCCGTTTATAAATCAAGTCTTAACCTCCTTTTATTACTCGATTATTTGATTCCCTAGATCCCAGACTCTTACTGGCTCAGTTGTGTAGCCTAGGGTTTTGTTATAATACTAGGAAATGGTTCGAAAGGTATTTGTCTGACAGATACCAGTAAATGATTGTAAAATCTGTCACTGGTGAAACTGCTGTATCTAAAGCATTGTCATTAGCCAAAGGCGTTCCACAGGGCTCAAACCTTGGACCTCTATTGTTTCACACAACTGTAACCCACAGTANTCTTCATCAATACGCTGATATACAAACGTATCTCTCCGAAACTCCCTCTAAGTATAATGAAGCTGTATGCACAATTAACATCGATTTAAACTCTATTTGGAAATGGTCTCAGCGAAATGCCTTACAATTGAACCCTCTGAAATCAGCTGCACTTCTCGTGTGTTCAAACAAAGTAAGAGGTAAATTAGTTTCTTCTAACATGTCAAACATTGTTCTAAATTACACTGTTTTGCCTCTNACTGAAAGTCAGAAAAATCTGGGTGTTATTTTCGACTCATCACTTAGTTGGAATAAACACATTAGTAACATGTGCAGCAAATCTTACTACAAACATAANAGTTGGTACAGATTCAAAAGGCCATTATCAGAAGCAGTTAAGATGAGACTAGCTAAGAGTCTTATCCTTTCCTGTCTCGACTACGCTGACTGTGTATATGACAATATGGATAAACACTTAANTACTAAGATTAAAAAAATCCAAAAAGCTTGTATTCGCTTTGCTTGTAAAGTTCGAAAAAAGGGAACACATTTTTCCTGTCCTTGACAAAATAGAGTGGCTCAACATGTCAAACAAGCGTCTCCTTCACTCATTATCCCTGATTCATAAGTTAACTCACACTCAAACTCCAGTATACCTCTATCAAAAACTATTTTCCGTTAGAGTTTTTCATTCGTACAAAACACGTAATAATTGTACTTTATCGACTCCGTCTCACAGTACAGCCACTTATTCCTCCTCTTTTTCTGTCAGATTCCCAAGGTTTTGGAATGCCTTACCTGCCAAGCTAAAAGATATAATGTCCATAAATGTATTCAAGAAAGAATGTACAAAGGATCTTCTATTTATGCAAGCAAAGGGAAAGTAAGTTAGTAGTTGTGGTGATGTTGAAAGCCAGACTTCACGACATTTGAATCGTTTCGATTTTATTTTATTATAATTCAAACTGTATGAGGGTGTGTGCACATGTTTGATAGTGTTTAACTTTGTTGTATATGTTGATTACATGTTGTATATTTCATTTCTTTAACTTTCTGACAACTGCGGTGGCATGCTATAACTTTCTGTGACTGTATATTGTGTTATTGGTACTACATACAATTTATCTAATGTCAATTTTATATTTTCTGTATTTTTGTCCTGACAAAGGTTAAGTGGAAGAACGGCCATTCTTGGCCGAACCTTTGCCTGCGCAATAAAGACGTTTATTATTATTATTATTATATTGTCCATCAACGCTACACAAAGATTAACATCCGCACTGATATCTGTCCATTCCTAAATGAGGGATCATAAAGGAAGATAAGCAGTCTATTGTTAAAAGCAACTANTGTCTCAGCACACTTACGCAAACGGTTGGTGGACATTTGGTAAATTGAATATCCTTGCGCTGAAAATTNACAATATCTTAACAAAGTCAAGTTATTGACGGAAAAAGACGCCTTATTGAAACAAGGGACCAAGTATTATGTGCTTTCACTCTTTTGCTAACCTATGAACATGTGTTGAATAATATAAACCTTTACATTTTGTGTAATACCGGTATATTNAGGCTTCACATAATAAATGTTTGAAAATCTATGCTTTGCAAATTAATCTTTGAAGCTTTTTAACTTAACGTATTTACAAAATCAAAAGTTAAGTGATAGACACCCTGAAAAATCAAACTTAAAATTTGGTTTATTATTAAAGAAACTATCTTGAATCATAATACTATATACAATAAAAAACTAAAACCATTTACATATATATATACATATGAAATTAAATTAAAAAATTGCTAAATGACGTATTTATTATAAACTATTCTATATAACGGCATATAGTAATTAGAAAATGTCTTAAATAATTACAAATCCTAATTTAAATTGTCGACAACATAATTCGACTTGATTTAAAAAATACAAGTACAGTTACACATTTTTCAACAAAAATAATACGTTTTCAAATCGACAGAAGACAATCGAAGAAAACAAAATAATATTTAATCTCGCAATTTATTTAGTTCAAATCTATTAAATAACAAGAACGGGTAATATTCATTTTCATATGAATTTTAGTTTTTGACACATACCCATTTGTTGTGTTTTTTTAGACCTTCTGAGACACGATACAGACATAATCGACAGCATTTCAATTTCTTAAACAATTCCACAATGTTTATAATTTATGATTTACGTTTCTCTTTCCGCTAGCATTAGGTCCTGTGATGATTTTTTTTAATGATAGATAATGCATCTAAGTCACGTGTGCTCATTTACCACGCACATTTCTAAGTTGAAAAGAAAAGTGAAAGGAAAGAGAGCAATAACCAAACGACGGAAGGATTCAAAAACTGAATATCAGTTTTCAAGAGCAGAATCTAAGAAACAAATACGTAAATACGAAAAAAGAATTACTCCAAAATCTAAAAAAAAGGTGTTTGGAAAAGCAGAATCATCATTCCTGGAGATATTTTTCAGTAAATATAAATGTCTACTACGATACATGTTTTATGACAATGAACGCCAGCATCTACTGTACATACACTCCTGCTNAAAAATGTATCATATTTTGAATTTTAGAGATATGTNGTTAAGATGTTGGGGTTCTATGTTCAACAAACTCATTTAGATTCATCTCCCCTGATATTTCCTCCAACTGCATCACTTTTATGCTGTGCACTCTGCGTCATGAATTTTCCTATCTCCTTACAGTTTCCTTAAATACGGGAAATCCTTGGGCTTGGGTTCACTTCTAGTGTTAACTTCTTAGTGCAAGGACACTGCAGTTTCCGAAATATGCCAGGTATAAAGGGACTTCAAAATATCTCCGTGCCGGAGATAAACGCCATTATTAAGTGTCGAATTTTACACATGTCAAGCATGTTTAAGGTATGTATTAGCACACAAACATAACTGTAAAAAAATGATATTTTGTTAAATTGAATAAAAACCTTTTGACAATAATCATTAATTTGCTCTAACTTCAGACTATGGAATATCACTCTAAAACGATTGCATTAGAACACCATCATTCTAATCCGATTTATGTCTAAAAATTAAAATATGATATACTTTTGAGCAGGACTGTATGTAGAAACTTAGCTTCAAATGAATGAGTTCATCGACTTTTCTGTAGGAGTCCGCCACGAAAGAAGACAGCTGAAAGATATGTACACCGGCAGTGCAGTGTTCTCCGGGATATCAAATAGTTGGGTGGTGTTTATTGGTGTTTAATCGCGAGCACAAATATTGTATTAATAAACATTCTGCAGTGCTGATATCACTGTTATTTCAGTATTAATATACACCAGCAGTGCATTTGCCGATGTCAGATATCAGTCCGGTGCAGCACGACAATACGCGAAATTTCAGTGCAGTTTGAAAGTCAAATAATGCACCCGAGGGATTTAAGGCAAAGTACGTAAGTAATATGTGGGCACGAAGGAGAAATCATCGTGAGCCTGTTTAGATAAATAGCTTATTTAAAATGAGAAACACTTTGAACTTTATAGGCTTATAAAGGGATAAAAAAAACTTTGCTACAATCGCCTCTGACGGATAGGAAGCCCTTTAAAAGACAAATCGCTCTTTGCCAACACAATCCCTCTTCCGATCAATATATAAAAACGAT
>KZ873417.1:48204-58218 GCA_003456935.1 Machilis hrabei
TTGACCCTGGAATTTTAAATATGTGATCTGGTAGAGACCCTGTCTGTACATCTGACAGCTGGACTAGTTATAACTGATGTGAAAGCTCATAAAGTTTCACAGCTTTAAATTAAATTAAACGGTTATCCGTAATGTCAGTACCTCTTTGATTGCAAATGGGTTATTCGTGGATGGCTGTTGCTCACCTCAAGATAGGAAGGTGTAATGAGTCTTAAGTGTCTATAAATCTGCTGTAGGCAAATTCTGAAAGGTGTGTTGAGTTGCAACATTCATTCATTCATCCCAAAACTCTTTGTGACATCACTTGTGTCATTAGGGTAAATTGAGTATTAAAGCTATGCAGTAGTCTTCACGTTTATTGTGCGTGAGGTTTAGTTTTGTTATTTAGAATGTATTTTGTTTGTTTTGTAGGTTTTATGTGGGCTGTGATTTGTGCAACAACTGGTTCCACGGTGAATGCGTGGGGATCACGGAAGAGATGAGCAAAGACATGTCAGAGTTCGTGTGCAACGAGTGTCGCCACGCAAGAGAAACGCAAGAGTTGTACTGNTTGTGTAGGCAGCCCTACGACGAGTCACAGTGAGTATCCTCTTCTANCAGTTTACCTGAATGTCGGCACATTTTTCGGTAGTTACGTGTTGAAGACTTGTCAGGTTTTGAATAGGGGTGTACCGATATATATCGGTAAGAGCCGATATATTAGGCGCTTACTGATATATCGTTATCGGTAGAAAAAAGATGGCCGATATAATTTTACCGATAGAAAAACTATCATTTTTGCGTATTTCACAGAGATAATGGAGTCGAGAGACATTCGCTTGCCCTTGACACGAAGCAAGAGAAAGAGGTGNAGGGATTAAGAGGTCTGCTGTCCAGAGAATTTAATTTACGCATCATACTAATGGCCGACTTAATAATACGCATTTTAAAATACATAAAATATTAATAAATCGTCTTATACTTTGAATTTAATAATGCAATTTAGTTTCCCGGGGTTATTTTAAACGAACAGTGGCAGGCGGGGCCAAGAAATCAGTAAGCATACAAACGATTAAGGAATAAAATAAAACGTATTACATGTACATACCTGAACACTCATCCTCAGCCTACGACACACACANAACACAAACACCAAGGACANTTCGTCGTACAACATCAAGTTCATGGAATGAATGATTTATCGGGCTGGTTTACAGCTAGCTTTTGAAAATTGGNTANGTAGATTCCTTTTCTAGGGTTAAAATAAGTGCTAAAAATATCGTTGAATAAGTCGGTCGTAAAAGTTCGTGCACAAAAATCGCAAATACCATTTCGAATACAGAGTAAAACGTTCACATTTTGAAGAACTAGATAAAAATGACACAAATCACCCACAATACGTTCAAAGTGGTATACCAGCAGCTACAATGCTTTTTGTTATTATCTGGCGAGAGTTTTAAGATTTAGTTTCTGTCCCGAATATGTGACGTTAGGACTACAATGCCGAATTGGGTGTTCGATTTCAATCGTCGCCAAAAGACGTTAAACAATATAAAACTCGTGCAGAAACTGTAGTAAATAAAGCATGGACGCCGCTGTGANAAATTCTGCTTAAGATCCATTAATTGCTGCTTTGGAACCACTAATTTTACGTCAATTTTCCATTTTTTGGTGCAGCCTTTCACAGTTCGTCTTACAAAGAAACTTTCTCCGCTGGTTATAAAAGTGTCGGACGAAAACTAGTGTAGGGGAGAGTAGGGTAAGACCGGGTGGTGGGGTGAGACCGGGTACCTGAATATTCTCTTATTTGGTGCTGCTATCCAGTGACTGCAGCAGAATTACGTTCCACTAGACAAGATAGGAGCGGCCATTACAGCGTCTTGCTACTGTCATTCGCCGCAGTCCACTGGATAGCAGCACCAAGTAAGAGAATATTCAGGTACCCGGTCTCACCCCACCACCCGGTCTTACCCTACTGTAAAGTTCGAGCACCAAAAGTAATTATGAGCAAGGAAAAAAAAATGCAAATGGCCAATAAAATTATTAATAGAACCTATAAAAGAGTACTGTTCCAAACATAAGTCCTCACATAAACGATTCATGTCAAGACCAGCTTAGTGGTCTAGAGGTAAAGCGTGTGCCTCAATACCAGGATCAGGCACATTTTATTTTCCATCTGTATTAAAAAAAATAATATGGGCTTAATTGAACAATACTATTCAGCAGGCATATTATTATGGAAAATGTTTATTTGTTTAAAAGANCCAAAAGGATACTTCGGTCTCGTGATTTCTAAAGAAATGAACAAACTATCACAGCAGTGTGGTTCAAGTTCAGGTAAAATGAGTTTTTTAACAGAAATTATTAATCCAGAAATGCCAATAAAATGTATTTTACTTTAGGATTCCTGGTCAGGACAAAAAGATTTTGATGTGTTTATTAAAACATTTGGTACATTTGCTTATTGTAATGTCCTGACCATTCCTCCCCAAACTACTGATAGAATTCAACTACTGGATGTTTATTTTTTTCAGACATTACAAATTTCATGTAAAGGAAATATCGAATTNCGTTAATTTGCATAATTGCTAATTTGCATTGTGCCGGTCCCGGTAGCCTAGTGGGTAACCACTTGGCCTTGCACGCCGGAGGTCCCAGGTTCGATTCCTGGCTAGGCCTGGGTGTTATTCAGTCTCAATAAAAAGTGTTCATAATCACCTTCATAAAAATAGTGAGTAGTGGATATGTAAAGCGGCTCGAATGACCCATGTGTGTCGAGTAGCTGTAAAACCTCACATCATCATCATCATAATTTGCATTGCACTTAAACAATATTATCATAGCTAATTCCTTTTTCTTTTTAAATCAATTTTCATCAGAGAAATTGAAAAATATTATGAAATACACTTGGTACAAATCTGGTTGCTTAAAAGAAGGCCCTCCCCCACACTTTCAATCTCATAATTTGAGGTCAAATTCTTCAGCACCAAATTTTACTTCCGTTCTGTTGCTGACATTGTCAACAGTCCTTTTGTTTCNNTCGTCTACTGAATGGTAAAAACCTCATTTGCATTTGTAACATGCTTTGGTTTTATTTAAATGAATGTATGGCACGTGCACACAAGCAAAGTACTCAAACTCATCAACAGCTCCAAGAGCATCTTTATGATTTTGTTACGGCTTGTAATTATGCTACAATACTCAAAACTCTTAATCAAGGTAACCTGAAATACTTCAACATAGCTTTACTTTTTTTTTAATGAAAAACACCAATCTCTTGTTTACGAGGCGCATGCTTTATCACTGGACCACCAAGCTGGTCTCGACGTCAATCGTTAATGCGANGACTTTCCTTTGGAACAATACTCTTTAATTGTCTCTAGTAATGAGCCTATTGGCCATAGCATTTTTTCGTTGCTCATAATTACTTTTAGAGCTTGAACTCTTCAATACACTAGTTTTAGTCTGACACTTTTATAACCAGCGGAGAAAGTTCTCTTGTTAGTCTTGTCTCGCCCCTTCGTCAACTCTCCTTTTCCTCTGTGTTCTCTTCCCAAATGCTGATTGGCTGTCGCATCAAATCACTCCCTTGCCTACGGGCTATTACGCTGAAAATCGACCATCTTTCTAAACGGCTGGTTCTGTACATCCGGTAAATAGTGCGTGTTCGAATAGCTAATAAATTAAATTAACGTACGACAAATACGGAACACAATAAGTTGCAAATAAAATAATGAGACAAACATATTTTAAATCCCCCATTTGACTGAAATCGAGCTGGTTGAATCTCACCGCAGTCAAAACAATTTCATACAAAAAATACTACACATGCTTCCGAGTGCCGATCACTATGAAAGAGAGGAAAGTGCTCGTAACAAGTAATTATGGCCAGAAATACTTAAAAATTCCCAAATATCCTACCATGCTATTCCCTATATGTACTAACCACTATGGCAAAATGTAATTAAGTTATAGTTGTATGAACTCACTGACAAGATCCTCAAATTTGATTCATTGCAGGTTCTACATCTGTTGCGATCGATGCCAGGACTGGTTCCACGGCAGGTGCGTAGGCATCCTCCAGTCAGAAGCAGACAACATAGACGAGTACATCTGTCCAAACTGTCAGAAGGATTCGTCCATCAACTACGCCAACATGAAGAATTTGACGGCTAAAGATTTTGAGGCTTTGAGGAAGCTCATGAAACAAATGCAGGNGAGTCATGTAATGAATAGTAATCACACATCTTGTTTGTCTCTGTGTTCAGCTTCTGAAGATTAAGAACTTTATGCGTTTATTAAGAANACCGCTTGAGGTGTAATTGTCAAACGCCTAATTGCTCAAGATTACATTTTTTACTTGCCATTCAATTTCAAATGCTCTGTATGCACACTTAACTTCAGTTGTACATTAAGGGCTTTAAAACACATATTACAGTATTTTATCTGCAATTAACATATCCTCCCCCAGAATGGTCTGTGACCTTCAAAAAGAAAACTGTTGTATTAAATGGAATGATGAAAGAAGCCATGGTTTGTGGGGTAAGGAGTTTGAATTCAAGCTTAAGTAATTCTCATATTATGATGGAATGTGCAGCTCTGAAAGTGGGGTTAACATCAAGAAGCAGGGTTTTGNGATGAGAGGAATGCATAACGAGATTGTGTGGTAGATTTAGTGTTTGTTCTGGTAATGGAGNCTAACAAATTTCTATACATGCTGTTATGATTATTGAACATTGTTTGTGTTAATTAAATATGACTATATTTGCAGGTACTTTTTAAATATTTGTTTGCCTTGAAGCAGTAAAGTAGTGTAACTGAATATTCCCTANTTATTTTATTTCAGACTCATAAAAGCGCCTGGCCGTTTATGGAACCAGTCGACCCCAACGAAGCACCTGATTACTACAAAGTGATAAAAGAACCGATGGGTGAGTAGTGTTTTTTGAAAAGGTAATGCCCATTATCTGTACCTGTGCTCATTGCTATTTTAAAATTTTTTTTTTAGATCTGCAAACGATTGATCTGAGGATAAACGAGAAAGCGTATAGACGGCTCAGCGAATTCATTGGCGACATGACAAAGATATTCGACAACTGTCGATACTACAATCCTCGGGAATCGCAGTTCTTCAAGTGTGCCGAATCTCTCGAAGGATATTTCGTGGCAAAAATTAAAATGCTGAGAGAGAAACTGATGGACAAGTGAAACGTACAAAGCTTATGCAATTAGGTGTCGTGCGTTTGAGAGGCGAGGCGTGACGAACGGGCAAGAGCTTCGAACTTTCGGCGTCCCCGCAAACGCNCCCGAATAAACATACTTTTTGTTATAGACTCGAGTGATCGAACCAAAAGCGTGGCGTGTGCTACGAGCGTACGTATCATTCCCTCTACAATTATTGTTACCGTGTTCGTGACGAACGTAGTCGTTCGAGAAGGCCACCCTTTCCGCTCTTTGTAAATAGTATTTTCGTCGAAGGAGAGGATTTGCTTGTTAAGTGCATTGTGTCAAGANAGAACCTTTTTAATCGACTCACCTTAGATTACGTGTCCTTGTCGTATTTTGTAGAAAAGTTGTGTAATATGTGTACATACAAGACATAGGAAGACAGAATCTGTTTTGTGGTTTCACCGACGCAATCCCGTTTGTGATTTTGTACAGACGAAACGAAACGTGATCGTCCGGCCGTCGTTTCCAGTAATAACTTTATTTTTGTTCACGTTTCTACTCCTCGTAATAAATTATTCCTGCTTGCCAGCAAAACTAAAGATTCATTCGTGTTTCGAATCCAGATGTACAAAGCGTGATGAAATCTTACGAGTTACAATGTAGGGTTTTTAATTTTTTTATTATTTGAGTGCCATTGGTCTAGGACTCCTGATTTAAGCTTGTACATGGAATTTAATGTATTTTGTATGTGAAAAAAGACCTTGTCTTGCAGAGTAAAGATCTATAAATATTTAAGTTTGGCCTTTTTTCTTTTGACCAGCACTTCCCATTACATTGGTTTTCACTTTTTGTCATTCTAACATTTTGCAGAAATATTTATCTGATATTTGCCTTTGGAGTGCATGATGAATTTGATCCATGTAAACCATCGCTCAAGCAAAATGCACATCTACTTTCTTAATCAGAAAAGTCGTAGAGATAGTATAATTTTCTTTCAATGTCTTCACACCATTAATTCAGTATTAACCCTTAAAGCAGTATCCAAATGCATTTACATGTGAACTGATTTGTGCTACACGTATTTTTATGTATGAAGATGACAGATGCAAAGTGGTACTGAATTTTAGTATTGTGTGGATGCAGTCTTTTGCAGTTCTTGGAACCTTTTCCAGATATTCAGACATTTCATGTAACATACAAGATTTGCTTCTATGAAACACTTGGTGTCTGGCAAAATTGCATGATGAGGATGGTGAAAGGGCCACGGAAGTCCGTAAAACTGAAAATTTGGCGGCGTAAAATCTTGCGGTACTGGCATACCCCGGAGCCGCCTTGCCTTTGGTTTCGGGCTTAAAATATCCACAATTCGAAGCACTGCCTCATTTTTAACATGTCGATATGTTTGCGGCACTGTAATCATGGCATAAATGCAAAACTGATGTAAATTAAGAATTTGTAACATATTTTGCCACCACTCAATTTTTTTCACCGAAAACAGCCATTTTTTTGTTGTGAGTGGTGGCTATGAATTTTTTATTCACTAAATTTACCAGGATGACTTCACTGCTTTTAGCCGTGCGATTCTTATTCTTGAGAGTTTAGTTTATTTTTTGTATCATTGTGTAATATTTGTGCTGAAAAGTAAACAGCAGTCTGGCTACAAAAAATGTCTGACAATACCGTCGGCTGCGGTTTGTATTTGCATGATGTCATTTATTTTAATGGCAGTGTTTTAAGTCATTTTCATCTAAGTGAAAGATAACTTGATCAACTGAACCTCCAACTTTTTACACGTTTATATCCACAGACGAAGAATGTAGATGCTCGCTGTGCGTTTCTTCTAGACTTTCCTTTTCTTTGTTTGTTTTTCAAAGTGAGCGTATGAAGGAGCCAAGTCGAGGATGAATTCCAGGCAACTGGTTAAAACGTGATCATTTGTACGAACCACAAAAATAACTACCAACAGTTTACAGTTCATTGGCAAAAGTTACGAGAACGAAACCAATTGTAAGTAAGAAAAGTATTAATTAAATGCGGAGATGACTGTCGATGCTAATTTGTTCTGTCGCGTAACTCGTTTCGTAATGATCTGCTCAGATGGTTGCAACCTGCTTACTTTGTAAATGATGCATTTCTGTGGACGTGGATAAACATCTCTTACTGTATTCTTTTTAGGGGTGTACCGATATAGGAAAAAACCAATAGCCAATATGAAAGAATTGATATAGCCGATATAGTAAACCGATATACCTCTTACAGCAACACAAGATTTGGTAAAAAGAGTTTTGACATGAAAAGGTGACAAAAGAAGGTGTAGTTCTTACCGATAGGTGACGATGCTTGAACAAATGTGAAAAGAAAAGCAACTTAATAGTACTGAAACAAGAAAATGTGAAGAAAAATAGTCTGGACTCAAGATACAGAAACTCCTCTCCTGGTTAAGCGAAAGAGCAAAACCTAGTTATTTAAGATCTAATAATTCAAGTAAAGTATTTACTTAATTAATCCACACAAGTGAAATGGAGCATAACTGCCATGTATAGCTAAGTTTACATTCTTGCCGCTGTCTGTTGCAACATCTCCAGGGGCATTGAAATGGTCTACTGCTTGGCCAATGCCGCCACCCCTGATCGTGAAAACATCTATGTAGTTATTGCCACTTACTGCTTGCCGATTCTGAAATGCAAGCAGTACAATTGCCATGTTTTAACTGGTTCTGTAGAATCGGCCTTTCATTGTAATCTTGATGAACGTATCGTCTGGTAACCTAGTGATACCTATATCCCTGACAAGGACAAAGCAAGGAAACCATAAAAGGTGTTAGTAGGGAAATGGGAAAAGGCAGACAAAAAAATAGAAAGAGGAGGAGAAATGGATTTCAAAAGACAATGCATAGTGAGGAATGAATAGCTAAAATTGAAGAAATGGAGTGAAAGAAGATAAATGATGAAATATAGAAGAAAATGTAACAAAGAAAGATAAGAGAGGAAAAAATAACAAAGAAAAGTACAGGAGATAAAAGAGAGGGAACATGAATAAATAAACATTGAATAATAGAGTGGAAAGAGGAACAAGGAAATGTAGAAGAAAGAATGGACAGAAACAAAGAAGGAAGAAATGAGAGGAAAGAAAAACAGATATATATAGAAGAATGAAATGAGAAGGAAAAGAACAAAGAAATGTAGAAGAATGAAAGAAGAGGAACAAAGAAATATACAAGAAAGAAAGGAGGACAGGAATGGAAAGAGAACTGAGAAAAATGATGGAAAGAAAGTGAAACTAGGAAAAAATCAGAGGATAAAGAGAAGCTAAGAGAGGATAAAAAAAAAAAAGAGGAGTGGAAATTAGTTTTGATTCACAGACTTTTATTTATCTCCTTTGCGTTAAATTCCGTCTTTCTTTATTTGCTTTCAATATCCACCTTCCTGTTTGCCAGGTAAAACAAGACAACAAAATGGACTGGACCAAAAAAGAACTGTTGATGCATGAAAGGACGAGTCGTCCTCCTCCTTCAACTCACAAGGCAGCATCTGCTCCACCCCTTGGCTTGTTTTGCTGTGAGAAACAACTCTCGACTCCAATAACAATTTTTCCTTTCTGTTTCAAGTCCTCTTTGGGACACATGTTTTTATATTATATATCAGTAAAGCCTAAATATATTGGCTCTTGCAGATATATATCAGGTACATCCCAAGTATTCTATAAATCAATCATTGCAATCTGGTACAATGAATAAATTGGGGGCGATGAGTTTGTGGGTAAATGTAAATCTTAGGCTGTTTGTCCGACTCCCAACTATTGTTTGGTGAGGATTTTCTAAGCCATAGACCATGTGGCCAGACAAATGACTACCCCTATCATCACTGTCCATATGAGCCTGGTCTCAGATGAGACATATTGATATTCAAGCACTAAGATTACTATTTACGCAATTTTGGCATAAGTATTAACACGGATATTTATTCTTGTACGTGTTGAAAAAATTTTTTTACAATTTTACAGACAAATCTAGCTCCTACCAGAGACTAGTCTAGTCTTCGTAGCACCTTATTAAGTAGTTGGTAGAGATCAAAATTTCTTGCCGATTGGTCTACGGCGTGGAAAATTGTAAGTTTTGCATTTGCACAGTCAAATTCGAATGTAATTTCAATAAGTGGCTGGTAATGATTGTCAGTTATGTTTTAAGTACTTGACCATATTAGTTCAACAAAAATAGCCCAAGAATGAGCTTTAACAATCTCGCATAAACCGATTAAGAGTGCATGCCAATCGAGCGCACCCTCACGAGGTGAAACTGCTACTTTTGGAGCGAGAGCGTAGAAAAATGACCGACTCTATCGTGGCTGAAGAAGGCTAAACAATAGATGAATAAGCAAATGATTCCAGACATTTTTAAGCAGTGAGGTATGTAAATTTAGGTACTGTAATAATAATATCTTTTATCAGTAAAAGTTAAACCAAAAAGTGGTCATAAACAACTATGAAATATGAATGTTTATTTTTACTAGTAAGTATTGGTGGGCTTGCAACCCATATTGCATGCCACATTGACGATTTCTTGGACCACTTGGCCAGACTAAGTATGCAAGGTGCTGTCAACATGACTTCGTACGGATAACTTGCCTGATATGCATATACAAAGACTTTTTAATTTTGAATGTGTTCAAGCTAGTGCTGTGCGAATAATCCGAATTTTTGTATTATCCGAATATCCGTAACGATCAAGACAATTTAAAATAATCCTTTTATCCGGATATTCGGATACGAATAAACGGATATCTGTTTTGGTACGGATATCCATTCTGGGACGAATATTCGGATATCCGTATTTGAACGGGTATTCGGATATCCGTATTTGAACGGATA
>KZ873418.1:5407-16652 GCA_003456935.1 Machilis hrabei
CTCCCACAATTCTTCGATGCCACTGCCAGCCATGATTTTTCCTATGGTACCCAAGATTACTGAGAGTACAGAAAAGTGAGAATCTTCACCTAGAACTGTTGTTGCTGAAAAGCGACAGAAAAATGAAACAATATTGAAGAACAAGACTCTATATTGTAAAATATTAAAAAAGACTAAGAACTTTTTTCTTATATTTATTCTTATTAATGTGAATTAGTGATTATGAAAAAATAATACAGTTTACATTTACACTGTACAATAAATATATAGTTTTAATCTCGACAATTTGGCGGTTTGCACTTCACAGCGACCACAATCTAACAGGCGTGGCGCTACGCTGCCCGGCGCGCAGTGGTCTACGTTTGGCTGTACCACGGATACTGTTTGAGGTAAAAACGTTAACTAAAAAGCTAGTATTATGTATTTTGATACGCTCTACAACTTTGGTTTGAAAAAAATTTTGATTAGATCCCTAGATAAAGAGATAATCATGAATTTGTTGAAAAAATCTTCCTTAAAAATATGTTTTTTTTTTAATTACGTTTTTTAACCCCTAAATCTGGACAAATATAAACTTATTTACTTTTCCAGTATTCTATGTTCTTTACAGAGTATTTTGGGCTAAACAGCATGTCGGTATGACAAACAGTTCCAAAGTTATATGTTTTTTTTTTAAAATCCAATATGGCGGCCAAAATTGATTTTTTTTTATGTTCCTCAAGTGCGATTTCACGGGATTTTGTTTTGTGGGGATGCCTACAAACACTTTCCTACAAAATTAGCTTTACAAAAATTTGTTTCTTCTCCAGGGCAAAAATGAGCTAACTTGCCTACACTATATATGGCTTGCCCGTGTTTTCGGCATTTGAAGGTGATTGGGGACTTGTACTAGACTGTAATCGATCATTAAGAGGTTTAAATTTGTAAATTATATTTGAAAGTAGTACATGTTTACCTACGCTTCTCATGTTGATACTATATGGCTTGTACGTGTTTTCAGAATTTGAAGGTGATGGGGGCTTGTGCTAGACTGTAATTGATCGTTAATTTGTTGTTGTCTATTTGAAAATGTTAAAGTTGTTGTCTTTGAACCATTGAATGTTTCAAATACTGTTCACTTTGACAGTATTATTTTGCACTGATTTTGGTTTAACGCACGGATGCATCCATTACACATTTCAAATTGATTTTATCGAAGTTAACGTTGAGCTACATATTATTTTTGAGGGTTATTGCCAATTCTTTTTTTGTTGTAAGTTCTTTTAAAGTAAAAGTAATACAATGACGGAACCAAGTTTACCCACAGTATTTTCACTGGCAGTTAATCAGAGAAAAACATTCATCTCTTCTTTGAGGAATTAGAGGATGTACTAAATACTATATCGGCAAATCCTAATCAAAGGTTATTTGCGTGCAAGAGACGTATAAGGGGAAACGTTGAAGAGTATTTAAAAGAGAACGATCAAATTCGTCAAGAAAAAGACTATGATGTTTTAAAGCAGTTCTTTGTGAGAAGTTTGCGCCATAATAAAAATATAAATAGTGTAATGGATAAGATTTATAACTGTTTTCAAAAGGTTAACGAAACTGTATCTCAATTCAGTGCACGATTAAAGGCACTTAGTAACTCGTTAAAAAACAAAGGAGAAATTGTTGAAGTCACTCTAGAAAGGGAATAATGTTATTGGCTACGTTTCTGGCGGGTTTATCCACGAAGTGCAGTCATTTTGTGTTTGACGAAAGAACCAAAAACATTGGCAGACGCAGTGAAATTGGCTATTCTTGAGAAGGAAAACTCAAAATTGTTCTAATATATCTGAAAATGTTTAAACTGGCACTAGTCCTCAGAGAAGTGGAAAAAAGAACCAGCCACAGGCACCCGAAGGTGTAGTGTGCTGTCGGTGTTCGAAGCCAGGGCAAAAGTCTTTTCAATGTAGAGTAAATTTACACCCCAAAAGAAACAGTTTGAGGGTCAGCCTTCAAGAACAGCATATTTCAAGCCGACGTGTCAATTATGTGGTAAATTTGACCATGAGGTCAAAATGTTTTCAATACAAGAATCTTGTGGATGAGGGGAAACAGGTTAAAATACCTGTGCAAATTTGTTGTAAGATTTGTAGGAAACCAGGACACATTTCTATGCAGTGTAGAAGTTCGCAAAATGTTGTGAACGAAGTTGCTACAGTTTCTAGTGAAAATGTTAAGTCGGTTTTTCAGTGAAATCTTTTAATGCAGGCCGATTGAAAGATAAAAGTAGTAAGAAACGGTCTGATGTTGGAAATGAGTCGGTGTGTGTCATTGACTGGAACAACGCCCGATGTAGACAATTACCTAACCTTGTCGGTTATATAAAGGGGGTTCAATTCATATTTTTAGTAGATACAGGCGCGAGTGTGGCGTTGATACCCAAAGAAATGTTTGAGCTTCTAGGGGTAAAGAAGAAAATGGGGAATAATACGGATTTCAAGTTGGTGAATTCTTCCAACCAAAGAATTCCCATTATAAACTGCCACGACTGAGAGATAAAAATTGCTATTTTAAGAGGCACCATTCCTTTCGTCATTGCAGACATAGAAAAAACTCAGGGATATGATGCGATACTAATTTCGGCTTTCCTAAAGCAATTTGATCTACTTTATGATGCATCAGCAAATATTTTGTGTGATTCGGTATTCCATTCTTGGGGTTTGAAAGTAATTGTCAAATTAGCACAGTGGCTACTTTACGGAAATATTCGACTATTCCATCACGGTTTGAATCACTTGTTAAACTAAGAGTTGGCATGAAATTTGATATCGGTGAATCGGTTGTTTTTTAAAGTAATGGTGCAGGCACAAGTGGTGTTTATTTTACACATTTGGTTTCAAATGTCAGTCCTGAGGGAACTGTTTTAGTGAGAGCACTGAATACTTCTGATGTTGAGTTCAAGGCATTTAGAAACATTAAAATCGGAACATTATTGAGATATGTCCCAAATGTAGAAGGGGTTAGTGCTAGCGAAGCAGAAGGGTGCTGCTGTGAAAATTCAGTAGGGTGTGTAAATAGCAAGTATGACATTGTAGAGTCAGATTTTAATTTGGGACACATTGAAGACTAAGTGTTAAGGGGACAAGTTTTAGAACTAGTGATGAAATATAAAGATGTTTTTGCGAAACATTTGTCCCAAATTAAAGAGCCAGCTAAATTACCGGAAATAGAAATAGAGTTGATTCCGGGAGCACAACGCAAACGTCATAGGGCATATCGATTACCGTATTCACAGACGGAAGAGATGAAAACACAAACTAACGATCTTTTGGAAAATAACATTATTCGGTCATCAACCAGCGATTAGGCCAGCCCAAGCATGTTATTTTTAAAATCCAATGAGAAATATAAACACATTGTTGATTTGAGATACGTTAATGAAAAGTCTATTAAAATTAGATATCCTATAGGAGGTATTCGGACAATTTTGGACAATTTAGGGTCATTTAAGGTCCTTTCGACCCTCGATGTCTTTCAAGGTTTCAATCAGTTAGAATTGGAATAGAGTTCGCGTAAGCTTACGGGGTTCACTGATAATGTGGGAACAGCTGAGAAATTTTATGAATTCATGCGTACACCGCAAGTTAATGAAAACAGCCCTTCTAATTTCAGTAAATACATTGATATGGTCCTCACGGGTTTTAGCGACTGTCCTATTATTTCAGCTTACATAGACGATTTGTTGGTCTCATCAGATAATGCTAGTTCTCATTTGGAGGCTTAAGAGAAGCTGTTTACATGTTTGAGGGAGGTTAATTTAAAATTAAGTCCTGAAAAGTGTAGTCTGTTCAGGAAAGAGGTTGAATTTTTGGGCCATTCCTTGAGTGCTGAGGGAATAAAACCCTTAACAAAGAATGTTGAGAAACTGAGGAATGCAGCCAGACCAAAAAATATTAAGCAATTAAAGGGTCTAATCGGATTAGGGTTGTTTTACAAATCCCCTATTCAAATTTCAGTGACTTAATGGCTCCATTGATTAGAATGACCTCCCCAAGGGTCAGGTTTGAATGCTCAGATGATTGTGAGCAAAGCTTCACAAACCTCAAGAAAGTTTTAACAGAAGAACCATTGCTTAAGTTTCCTGATATAAAAAACCTTTCATTTTAAACGCTGACGGGTCAGCTGTAAATGTCGGTTTCTCATTAGAACAAAAGTTTGATGCGATGATTCACCCGGTGGCATACTATTCAAAAACATTAAATGAAACCAAAGGGATGCTAACACCTGTCAGTAAAATCTTGTAGCTTTTCATTTAGAAATATCAGCCTTTTAGTGTTTTAAAAAATACAACTCTCTCACTTGATTTATGAAGCAAGTAGAGTTAGTGGTAGATAGAAAATGTGTCAAGCAGTAGAATAAACACACTTCATAATATTGATTCAGTAATATAGTGTTACTCTCTGGGTGGAAAAATTAATTTTGTAATTGCATTAGTTGAGGTGTAGGAAGCTTAAAAGTGTAAAATTGTAACTAAGAGCCCATCTATATACCACGCATTGTTCTAGACCATAGTTGGGTTACAACATGTGGCACAAAAGCTTCTACTACAAACTCATTGTGGACTATTGTTATAAACTGGCCGTCAAAAGTTAAGTGCCACGTGCGGGGATTCGCCTAGAATACCGACAAAGTGAGCTGGTGCCTTGCAAACTCGATAATAGACAGTCTAAAGGGTTGAGTACAAGCCTCCAAAGTCGTGTTAACGAGGGATCATCAGTTTATGAGTTATGCCCTTCATACGACCCCATATCACAAATCAAAAGTAACAGCCGTTAACCAGGCTGTGCAGGAGACGTTCAACGTATTCTTTGTCTACGCTCAAAAGAACTCTATAGGCGGGAAGATAGTAATTGGCAGCCAGCATGAGTTCAGGTATTTAAGCGGTTTATTTTACCTAATCTGACAGTGACAAATTGTTTGGTTCACTCTGTAGCAATGTCCATTGTTCTCTCACAGGTGCGGAGGGAAACCGTGCAGTGTTGACACATTTTGTATCAAACAAAGATCTAGCTGATTATAAAGGCTATGAAATGGCAGAAAAACAAATATTGACAACATTGGGCCAGGCTACGTACTACGGTACCCAAACTGAAAGTGTGTGCCAGTTTAGCTAATTTTAATCCATTAAAGCTTATTAGTGTGTCCACGCCTACAAAGTTCTTGTGAGCGTAGACTCACTATAACAGAAAGGGTTGAAACCTTGTTGACATGTTGTCCCAAGAGACCTCGACACAACCACGTCAAGATGTTGTGCCTGCAACCGTTTTCAACCCTTACCAGCAACCCCTTTGCATGTACGTCCGTGCTGCCTGCCTGCCGAGCCCCCGGAGGTCACGAACTTTCAAACCACTTTCCATGTTATTGGGTTACACCCAACAAAGTGGACTGAGACACCAACACGCACTCTCTCCCCCTTATTCCTCACCCAGAGCACAAACCCCGACTCACCCTCTCGTCATCCGGCCCTGTTTTTCATCCAAGCAAAGACATCTGACAGCCCATTGCCATCAAGCCATCCTCAGAACAGTTAGTCATTTGCAGTCTCCGAAGTCACATTTCCCCCTTTCCACTCCTGTGGAAATGTTACGAAATTTGGGGATGTTTAGCCCTAAGAACTGTACCAAACATGCCGGGAGACTGTCGTAACACTGCCAACGCAATATCAACCCCTCCGGACAGGACTCGTGACATGCAACCCCACGAACTTGAATACACCCCCTATTATTCCCACCCCCATAAAAAAACTTTGAGCGTACGAAATTTGTTTAAACTCGCGTGATGAACGCACGTTAGTCCTACGTCAACGTCAGAAAAGATGGGTTTGTCGCGAGCGCACGCGTTGGTCCCTAACCAGCTTCGCAATTTCCAACGAAGTATTCAACTCACGCGTAGGCAAATGATCTGGCGCCTGAGAGGTAGGCAAACCATATGATGTGTTGCCTATGAATTTCATTTCACTGTCACTCATTTGCTTGCAAACCCAATCCCTCGTTTTGTTGTTTGTGTATGCAACGTAGCAAAAGCAGTTTTAAAGGATAAGGACAAGACAAAACGTGGTAATAAAGAGATTCAATAAGTCAATTTTATTGCCATTATTTTACAGTGCCATTTGTTTTTTGCAATACCGTGTGTGACCCCCTTTGCGTGTTTCACGTCTTGATACCGACGGTGCATGCTCTCTATGAGCTTCCGAATCACGTCTTGGGGGATGATGTCCCATTCTTTAAGCAGTGCGACGCGGAGCTGGTTGAGATTGCGCGGGAGCATTCTACGTTTTTCTAAGCAACGCTACAGCTCAACCTATACCTGTTCAACGGGGTTGAGATCAAACTATTCGTAGGCCACTGCATTACGTGCACTCCTGCAGCATGCAGGAGAACCTCCGTCGTCCTGGCGGTGTGTGGCCGGGCGTTGTTCTGCTTGAAGATTATATCCTAACCCGGTGCGGCATCGACATGGGGCAGTATGTGCGTCTCGATGACCTCCGTGACGTACCTCTCGGCGTTGAGCCCGGTGGTGGAATGTGGACCAGATTGGTGTGGGCGTCTCGCCAAATGCCTGCCCACATCAGGACGGAGCAGCCATCGAACGCGACGACTTTCTGGACGCAGTACTCACTGTACCACTCACCTCGATGCCTCCAGACCCTGACCTGCCCATCCAAATTATGCAGCATGAACTGCAACCGTTCGTAAACAGCACCTTGCTCCATTGTTCGCGGGTCCATCGGCCGTGTTGGGCGACAAACTGCCTACGGCGGAGCTTGTGGTTGGCCGACAGGACAGGTCCACGGGCTGGCTTCCTTGCTTTGAGACCAGTTGCTTGAAGGTGCCTTTGCACCATGGATGACGACACGGAGCGCTGCGTTGTTGCCCGGTGGTCGGAAGCCAACTCCATCAACGTCACGGTGCGGTCCTAGATGGCAGCATGCACCATGGCACTGTCTTCCCGGGGGGTACACCGCGGCCGTCCAGACACCTACCTCCGTTTGTGTCCACCTTTCTCGCCGTGATGGTCGTATGCCCTCTTCACCACCATATGCGAGCGACCAATTCGTCGGCCGACGTCGTGGAATGAAAACCCCGTATCGACCAGGGTTACAAATTGGATCGACTCCTTTTCTGACAATCTCCATCGCACCATATTCTGGATAACCTGGACGGAACGTAAAAACAATACTCACTTAAGAAACAAACATAGTAAGAAAAGAAGTAGGTATTATAATTAATGCTTACCCGAAAACCAGGTATTGTCAACACGCGCACAGTTTTCGCTGATCAACGGCTTCAAAGCACAACAACCAGAGCACCAAAATAAAAACATCAACGCGGCTAAGAAATTGCTAACGAATGACAGGTTTATCACTCATCAGCTTGTATAACAAATGTCACAATATTTGCCTACCTCTCAGGTGCCACATCATTTGCCTACGCGTGAGTTGAATGCTTCGTTGAAAATTGCGAAGCTCGTTAGAAACCAACCCGTGCGCTTGCGACAAACCCAACTTTGCTGACGTGCATTCGTCACTCGAGTTTAACAAAATTTCGTACGGTCAAAGTTTCTTGGGGGTGGGAATAATAGGGGGTGCACTCAAGTTCGTGGGGTTGCATGTCACGAGTCTTGTCCGGAGGGGTTGATATTGCGTCGGTAGTGTTACCACAGGCTCCCGGCATATTTGGTACAGTTCGTAGCGCTAAACATCCCCAAATGTCGTAACGCTTCCACAGGAGTGGAAACGGGGATGATTAGCAAGAATGTGACTTCGGAGACTGCAAATACTGGTTCATAGAGACTTGGCTAACTGTTCTGAGGTTGGCTTGATGACAATGGGCTGTCAGATGACTTTGCTTGGATGAAAAACAGGGCCGGAGGACGAGGGGGTGAGTTTGGGTTTGCACTCTGGGTGAGGAATAAGGAGTGAGAGTGTGTGTAGGGCTCTTAGTCCGCTTTATGGGTGTAACCCAATAACATGGAATGTAGTTTAAAAGTTCGCG
Organism: Machilis hrabei; assembly: GCA_003456935.1. NCBI lineage: Eukaryota > Metazoa > Arthropoda > Insecta > Archaeognatha > Machilidae > Machilis > Machilis hrabei. Next base: position 13,429 of record KZ873418.1, read on the forward strand.
ACCTCCGGGGGCTTGGCAGGTAGGCAGCACGGGCGTACGTGCAAAGGGGTTGCTGGTAAGGGTTGAAAACGCTTGCAGGCGAAACATCTTGACGTGGTTGTGTCGAGGGGACTTGGGACAACATGTCAACATGATTTCAACCCTTTCTGTTACGTTGCACACCCCCTGCACAGCCTGGTTTAAGGCTGTTACTTTTAATTTGTGATATGGGGTGGTATGAAAAGCATAACCCAGAAACTGATGATCCCTCGTCAATGCGACTTTGGAGGCTTATACTCAACGCTTTAGGCTGTCTTCCCCCGAGTGTGCAAGGCACTAGCTCACTTTGTTGGTATTCTAGGTGAATCCCCGTACGTGGCACTTAACTTTTGACGGCCAGTTTAGTATAATTTGTAAAATTGTTAAGACCATTTAAAGTTACTAATCTTATATTAACAAATTGTTTCCCCTGTGTGCACTTTAGATTAAATTTAATATGCAATAGGTATACAGGCACACACGTACCGGTACGGGAACCATGTTACATCTTACAGAGGGTTACCTACTTTTATAACGTAAGGTTAACTTTTATTTGTAGGTCATGGTGACAAGGAGAGCAACAGGCTTAAAATTGTTGGACGTCCCTAAAACCCATATCAACCAAACAGTTTGGGCGATTGTATTAAAGCTTTAAATGACAACAGAATGTGACAGTGGGAAGCAGCTTCCATCTACAAAATTCCTCGAATTTCTATAATACTCAATATTCTTATTAAACCGAGACCTTTGAAAATCTTATGGTATTTTTACAATATTTGCCCAAAGTTATGTGTATAGTTTAATCTATAGCATGCCATACCTGTACTTCTTAATAATTAGTTGTGGTCATTTTAAATTTGTCTTTTAATACAGCTTATAGAGGTAACAGATGAGAAACACCAACTGTAATAGTATCTGGTCCCAACTATACTCCCTTTGTCTCTGGAGATAGAAAACCAAAGTTATAACAATACGGGACCATAGTTTGGCAACTCAGTGCCCAAGTATATACCACGGTTTTTTTTTTACCCAGGGTCATAATTATTATCAATCATTGAGGTATAGCTGTTTAGTCAAGGTATGTATCTGCCCAAAGCCAAATTTGTATGAGATTATAAAACTTTGAACACGAGCTGCATCAAAAAAAGGTGAAAAGGTGGACCATAGTTATGGGAAATTAAGGTATATTATTTTAGTAGTGTTATCTTAGGAGGTTTTATTTTCAGGAGGTATATGTATATATTTGTGTGTGGTTTAGCCTTAACTAGCTGTAAGATGTGTAATATGTAACAAAATGGTTAAGGTGTGCAAAATATACCTTGCCCAAAAGTGCAGTTTTATGATAAGTGTTTTTTATAGAGTACCTTTTGCATTAATTGTGTTTACGAGAGCACCTACTCAGTTTTGTGTTAAGTCATAAAATACGGATACAACCAGGATAATTTTATTGTCTAACAATGGAAGTAATGTTCGTGTTCAACGCCAAACGGAATAAGCAACGTCGGAATATCTAGAGTTTGATGTGCTCAACCCAGTGGCACAGGTCGTTTATCTGCATGGGCCCCCATTTGGGGGAAAATGGCCATAAAGATTATATCGATAATTTAAATACACGACAATTTAGCTCATTCTAGCAGCGTATCCGGTTGGTGTAGTGGTGCTGTAGTTGGACCAGTAAGAAAAGTTTTGGTGGGCGTTGGTTCAAACCTCAGTTGTTGCTATATATACCCTATATATATATTTTTGTATAATGAATATTGGGAAGGAAAAGTGATTTTGATAAGCGCGTTTTCCGTTTTCCATTATAATATACACTGTATAAACAAAAATAACATCTTTAACTTCATTAGCTCATTGTCACTGGCTATTGAGCTTCGACTTACAACTATCTATACTTTGCGGGATACAATGCCATGCCGACTTTTGAAAGCAGAAGAAGCCTTAAAAGGAAGTTGTGGGAACTGGATGGCTGGCCCATCTGCGAAGGTCGATGTCGTGGACAGTCTTGTGCTCTGTTCTTGATTCACGAAAGTGTTCGAAAACGTCTTCATCAATGCGTTTAAACATTTCATATTTAGTTTGCCCTGCTTCTATGTGTTCCTTCCAGCGTTTGACATATTTATGATGTTTTAATACTGGCTATCTCTTTCGTACAGAAGATTTAGGATGATCATCAATAAAATGAAATATTGTTTGTTTTAGCGACAGTGGAATGTTGTCGTTTGCTTCGTTCACTATATCACCGTCGTCATCTACAATATCAGCATACATGTCGCTGACAGACACTGGCATACTCTAGCACGTAATAACTTCTTCCACGACGTATTTCTTGAACAGGTGGTTTCACCTCTACACTTTCATACTCCAATTCTTCCTGTACTATTCTCTGAAACTGTAGCACCACGTAGTATGGGTTTATATTAGCCTACATATTGCAAAGATCAACAATAGTCAAGCATTCACTTTTATTTTATACTAGTGATACAGATCGACTAATTTCAATCACATTTATAGTTTTAGTCTCTACAGACAACGAGGACTTCGTTTAGTATAGCACTGACAATAGATTTGCCGTGTAGTGAAAAATAGAATTGTAATACAGCGTTTTACAATTAACAACTGTAAGCACTTTATGGGACAAAAATAATAGCACCGACCGAGTATTGTACCAACGCCCACCAAAACTTTTTCTACCCGTCCCAACCATGGTACCACTACACTAACTTTTCTATATTTTAAAAAAAAAATTTCTGTAGCTCCTCGGCTACTTGTTTCTTTACTTTTCTTCTGAGCCTAGCTCTTGTTACATGTTTTACATTCGTTTTTATTACAATTTAAATACCTTTATTCTATGGACAACACACATATATGACATCACACACATCCATGTCTTTCGCAGGATTCGAACCCATAACTTTTGGGTCAAGAGATAGGTACTCTACCCACTCTGCCAAGGAGGTTGACCCTAACCGGACAGGCTACTAGAGTGAACGAAATTGTCGTGTATTAAAGTTATCGCTAGTATCTATATACTATAAAAATACTAGCGATAACGCTAGAAGTCTGTACCTCCTTATGGCATCGACATCTATTGTTCTATTGTTCTCTATTGTTAGACTCGTTTCTATTGTTCTATTGTTTCTATTGTTAGACCCGTTTCTATTGTTCTATTGTTAGATTCGTTTCTATTGTTCTATTGTTAGACT
>KZ873419.1:11095-28598 GCA_003456935.1 Machilis hrabei
AGTTTTTCTATCGGTAAAATTATATCGGCCATCTTTTTTCTACCGATAACGATATATCGGTATTTATCGGTAAGCCCCAAATATATCGGTCTTACCGATATGCCGATATATATCGGTAAGCCCCAAATATATCGGTCTTACCGATATATATCGGTACACCCCTACCTGAAAGACAGGCACTGCCTCTTGATGTGTAGCATTGCTGCTTTAACCCCTTAACTGGCTAAACAGTCGTAAGACGCACATTAGTTTTCTCTTCGTGTTGTATAACTTGTCTATAGATGCACACCAGTTTGTACTCATTATTTCAGCTGGCTAACCCATCTTGAAANGCATGTTTTCAAAGAGCCTACAATGATGTGTGTTCAACTTCAAGTTTGATATTAGCTCTGATGAATTAGCTACTAGATCACTCTATTTCAGTCCGAAAATGAATATTGTGCAACTTCTTGGCAATCGGTTTTCATCATGGCTGTTAGGAGGCATAACAAAACTCTGACAGATAAAGTAATTGCTCTAATTTTGATCGAAAGTGATAGTTCTGACGAAAATAGTGATGTGTCCTTTGATATGAATGAATCTAGTAGTGATTCATAGTGTGAAAGTGATACTGAAAAGTCAGTAAACAGTAATATGAGTAATGAAAATAATGGTAAACAATGGAAATCACATGCCACCATCAGAAATAAGATTTTCTTTTATTGGACAAAGTGATGTTATAACAAATGTTGATGATCCAAATAATCCTTTGTGTTTATTTGAACATTTTTATGACTATGAAATATGTGCTCAAACTAAACTACCATGTGAGTCAATAGCAGAAATGTAAATAGTGTGTAGGCCTAGGTCTATATATCAATTCCTATACAGGGTGTCAGAAAATTCACGCCCATGGACTCCATGGGCTGATTCTATGATGAAGATTGAGAAAAATGCTGTGCGATGCGTACTTTTTGCAGAAAATGTATTAAATGTTGGACGAGATGAAACAACGTTGCATTGTCANAGNGGNCTGGAAAACTATGTGCAGTAATAAACAGCGTTCTACGTTGGGTTTCCGTAGCACCGTGGTAACGTGCCTGTCTTGTAAGTAGGAAACCTGGGTTCGATCCCCAACATCTGCTATATTTCTTCTAATTGTTTTTATTATCAATTACAACAGGTTACAGGAGGCATTTTTATTATTACCCAGGTTGCTGTTGACAGTTGAAGTTATGAAAAACAAATGGATATAATTTTAACCACGACATTATGTAGTAAATGCAAATAAATAATTATGTACATTTGTGTTGCTACAAAAACAAAGAATAATTCACAATATAATTATTAATAAGTGTAGCAACACAAATTTACACAATTATGTATTTGCAGATACTACATTATGTTGTTGTTAAAGCTATATCCATTTGTGTTTCATAATTTCAATTGTCAATAGCAACGTGCCTCCTGTAACTCATGTTAATTGATAATAAAAACAATTAGAAAAAAAAATAGCAGATGTTGGGGATCGAACCCAGGTTTCCTACTTACAAAACAGGCACATTGTCACGGTGCTATAGAAAACCGACTTAGAAAACTGTTCGGCAGTCCTCTTTGACAACGCAACGTTGTCATATCTCGTCCAACATTTAATTTTTTTGCAAAAAGTATGCATCGCACAGCATTTTGTAAGAGGACTTTATTGCTTGATATTCATCATAGAATCAGCCCATGGAGTCCGTGGGCNCAAAGTTTCTGACACCCTGTATAGCGATTATTTAGAGGAGGAACATGTAAGTAAAATATATTTTATTATTTTCTATTTTATACATGTCACTTTACATTTTGTTATGTTGACCATATATGTTGCAAATCGAACACATTTTTCAACTTTTTTTTTATCTTAAAATAATTGTCCAACAGGGGAACGGCACTAATAGCGAAATTAGCCAGTTAAGGGGTTAAGCCTTAATATACAACATCTCGCNGACTCCCTGGGTCCTGTAGGTGGTAGATATAGAATAAACTACAGGTCTTTTGGAAGGGATTTTACTGGTATGTGTTAATAGTTTCAAATAACTTGTTTGACAGCAAACTGAATTACTCTAAGAAGCAAAATAAAATTTCAATGACAAGTTTTCAAATGTAATTGCTAAGAGCTGAGTTAAGAAAATTACAAACGTGTATATTTTGTGGTTAAAAATCTTACCAAATATTCAAATGCTAAAAGTGAATTAAAATTGCAGCTGAAACTGGAAATATGTTAACTGGTATGGACATTGAGAGTATTTAAGATGGACAGTGCCAGCACATAGTGAAAGGTGTCTAATCCCATGCTTTTGGACATTAACAGTACCTTCCCGTAACTCATGGTCCCATTCTACACTGTCAAACCACAACTTCCTTTAACAGCTCTTGTTTTCACTNTGTTATGAGGTTGGTTATGAAGTTTCACCCAGCCTGCATGTTCAGAACACCTTGTCTATGTCATGGATGGAAAANAAAAGAAATCATGGTTTGATAAGGCATGTGAACCATATGCACCACCTTAGTTACAGTTGAATCAGATACATATCTCCTATGATTGCCCTAAGATTCTAATTGAGATGCTGCTGTTGCCCTTTTACTCCTGGCCAATAATCCAATCAAGTAAATCATCTTGCTGGATTGTAGCCCATTGTTGTCCTTCAGTTAACTGTTTGGCTACTCTGAAAAATGGTTAAAACCCAGAATTTTGGTACCCTATGCAACGTGTTTGTAACCAAAGGAATCTGTTTGAACAGTGTGTAGGTATTATTTTAATACGATACATGTAAAGGTATTTTGAAATATTGTTCAGGACTCTCGTATGGTATTTTGAACTTTCAGGCATGGAAAACATATTTGTGTTCACCTTTAAAAAAAAAAAAATTTGTGAGTCATGCTCTAATTTTAGTGATTAGTGTATTCTTATCATTGTTGAAAAAGGTGGGGGGGTCTATTTAAAAGAAAATGAATTAGTGCCAGAGTAATGGTAGATTCTTAATTTTGAACAGGTAACCAGTACTGTAGAGAGCCTTCGTGACGTCACTGCAGCAGTTGAAATTCGGGCCTCCAGTCGACAAGCAATGTTTGGTTCGCTTGTGGACAATTCAACCGAAACGTTCTGGGAGTCTGGTGATGAAGACAGGTAAGTTTGGATAGATTACGTACCTTCTTGTTAGATGAATTTTTTTAATCAGTCAACATAATTTGTGAGGCTGTATACTGAAGGTGTGCTAGGTTCTCGTAAGGCATACCGTAATACCTGTAAGACCGTGCTTTTTATACAATTCGGGAAAAATTACATTTATCTCTTGAAAAGGGTGCCAGATGTTTAATATCAGCGGAATGAAATCGGGCATAAACTTAATATCCGAACTAATTAGTAGACCATCACTACTATACAAATACAATGCACGAGCAGAAAAACTTAATCAACAGGGAGTTAATTGCTGACCTGTGCAGTTGACGTCGCACCCCTACATTGGCATGTGATGTATTGTCAGCCCTCGAATATTTCTTGTGAGAATTGAATACATAAACTGTTGCTATTTTTTTAATTAGGTAATTTTTTACTGTAAAGACCGCAGGACACATACAGAAAACTAGTGAATAGCTGGCCTAGTAAAATACTTTCTTTCTATTTTCTGTTTCACAGTTGTATAAAGAAGCTATGTAATTTAAAACATCATGGTGTTTGTTATACATGTTACTGATATTTACCAGTAGGTTTTCTAGTAGTGAATAATCCTGTGTAATAGCCAAGTCATCTTTGTCAATGCTATTATTAACATATATGTAAACATGAAAGTTACANGCAGACCATAAAATGATTTGAATATGTTGGACTATTATGCTTCTCTTCGAAGTGAGTGTACAAGAAAATATTGATTTTCAGTGCAAGGTACCATGAAATAATTTTGCACTAGGAAAATTGACAATAGAACAGTGTATCTACTTACTTATCAGAGAAAATTAACAACCATCGTGAAATTTAAAGATGCATGAAACATCAAGTAATTTCTTTATTTTTTAAAAGATGTTTTGAGATAACTTGCTGCATTTGAAACTTGTATTTTTCATTTGCAGTTTCATTTGCAGTTTATGCTTGTTTAGAGATCTGCCCTCCTGAGTGGGGAACATGCTCCTAGTATTTCTGTTATGTGTGTGTAATATTAAGAATATGAAAACATGGTGTCTTCAATGTATTTTGGTGTAAGATTTTAAAAGTTGAAAAGTGAGATGTTCAGATTCTACTACAAAAGCCGGGGTTTGAATTTGAAACCTCTGTAATCAAATCACAACTACAATTAATTATTTTCAATGTCTTACAGCACTCAAGTGACTATCCCCGTTTAAGCTGTTATGTACATGAACCTGTTCTGTGAGCACCTTATGCTAATAGCCCCAGGCTATTAAAGCTTAAGGATTCTTATTAATTTGTAAAGATGGTTATGAAAGTGTTTAGACCAATTTAGTATATGCATTAATTCTGACATACATTGAAATGAAAGTAAAGTTTAACCTTTTCGCTGCTGGGTTTTCAAACCCAATGTAACCCCTCCATGCTGGGTTATTTTTGGGAGGTGTAAAACTAACCTACAAGACAACAAAAACGAATAAAAACAAATTAACTTAGCAATTTCTGGTGTTAGATTATAGCAGGACTTTAATGTGCCGAGTTCAACTGATATAGGCTGTAATCCATATACTGTTATTTACACAAAGAAAGAACTATATACACTTCCTTTCGAATCTTAGATTGGCATTGAACACTGAATCCATCAACTTTTTTCTGCTTTTTAGCAGGAATCTGAGGCTCGTTGTCACTATCTGATCTACTAGACAAATCACCTATTTCTCTATCACTGTCATTCAATGATAAATCATCATTATCAGAACTTATATCCTTCAATGCCTGAGCTATATCCTCATCATGAATAAACATTCTTCTGCTAGGTGCACCATGACTGTATCANCTGTTTGCACACACTTGTTAGAATACATTTGTTTCAGCTGTTATCAAACAAATACCTTGTGTTCAAAAATTTGTCTCATCTCTCAAGAGATGGCAGCACGAACCTGAAAGCGTTCTGAGTATCGAGATACCTCGACCGCCGCAATAACAGCACAAAGTGATCGATCGAGTTAACTCGATGGCCGCAGCGAAAGGCTGTGTGTTGCATATAAATGTCAGTATTAATAAAAGTTAGCTTGCATTTAATTGGTGTACTAGAAATAGTTTACTTGTTACAGTCTCAATAGAAATAACTAAACACATTAAGAGCAGAGACTAAATAAATAGTTAGATAAGAATAGAATAAGCAAGAGTCCAGGAGTGGGTCACACTTAAGATTTTTCTTGCAATCCACCCTCAAGTTAAATATTTTTGCAGTATCATCGTCTCAGTATATCATTTGCTGAGATGCTTAATTTTACTTTGTTAAGATCAACTGACCATAATATATGTTTGCTTACACAGAGAATAAGGGTGTATTTCTTGTTCAGTGAAGCGTGCAGCAAGGCCATGTACAGGGGGAAAAATTTGGGGTTAACTCCCCCTGCCCCATTTGAACAAATGGAAGGAGAAATAACACACAATATATGATTTACATGAATACTTTTTTTTACTGCCACTAGACATAATTAAAATTCATGATTATGTAAAATAATCTACGTAATGAGAGAAAGTGTTAAATTTCTTTACCAGACACACACACACACAATTTGGAAATCCTGTGCACAGGTCTGGCGTGCTCTAAACAGTAATTGTGTATTACTTGTGTAATGTCCTGCAACTAATGTTTTTTCTCTCCCACCAGGAACAAGACAAAAACCCTAACGCTGATATGCAGTCCTCCATCATATCCAAAAATGGTCTACGTTCATATTGATAACTGCAGAGACCTCGGGGTGAGAACTTTTTATTTAGTAACCATTCTAGTTATCTTGTGCCCCAAGAAGAAGACAAAGACAACAAGTAACAGGGCATAAGTGATTTAATTTGTATGTAATGTTATGTAATGACACAATATAACAAACAACAATAATGAAGCATATTTTTATGAAACATGTTTGCATAATTGGAAAAAGAACTGCTTGGATTTCATGCCTGCCTCAGTGGAAAACATCTACAGTATACTGAGATATTAATATAATGAATATTTTTGTAAGCATCTTTGTCCCATTTATTTTGTAGAATTATCTTCGTTTGGGTGTAATTCACACAAACAGTTTCAGAATAAGCTTATCTTATTAAACTTCACTGCTATTGTTGTCATAAGGAAATTTGTAATTTAGGTATATTGTCCAAAGTAAAGAAGATATAATATAAAGATTGTTTTTGTCCACAGAATAAGGTGTCTTCTGTGATGTTCTGCTCGGGACCAAATGTTGATGAGTTGACTCGTTTACGCCAAGTGGAGTTAGAAAATAGATTTACTGGATGGGTCAGCTGCTCTGTTGTAGGTAAGGAACTCTTCTACAGTAACAAAAAATGAACAAAATCTACAATGTGAGGATAAAGTTACTTACTTTACTCCTTTTGAACAAATGTTTAAGTTTGTCTTCTTACTTCATTTGATTTTAATGCAATATTTCATCATGTTTCCCACCAAATGTCCTCAGGCATGGCCCAGTTCAGGGTTTACATAATCGTAGGGCATTCCTTTTGGAACTTGTCTTGCTTCCGAATTATAGTACAGTGCAGTCTGTGTGTAATAGCAAATGTTCAGCTACTAGATTTACAGTGTTGATCCAAATCTTGTTTCTGCACATGTTAGCATGCACTTAAAAAATCATAACATTAGTGACAGATGTCACATGAAAGAAAGTACACAGTGGTATCCGACAATANGATGTAATAATATTAAGCTCAGAATTGACTGTATGAGAAAAATGTACACACCAAAAAGGTACATATGTTAACTGGCTGCACTCCATCCTATGTAAAATTGGTCGCCACTGACCAATGACTATATTAGCCTACTTTTGGCACTGGATTTGTATTTGTATGTCATATAGTAGTTTCACTCTGGCCAATACATGTCAGAACTATCCACATCATAAATATCTCTGAAAATATACTGAATTTCTTTGTTGCTCAAACATAAACAAACACGGCTATAATGGCAGTGTATTTGGATGATGAACAAATTGCTGCTTATTTGGCAGAACATTGTGATAATTATGAATGCAGTAAAGTGNCTGAAAGTAATGAAGAAACAATAAAAGAATAGTTTGTCATCAGATGCCAATAATGGATAGGAAGTATAACCAAATAATTCAGTAAGTACACATTGTAAATTAGTGCCATTACAAAGTATATTATTGGAACACTACTGGTGTTCTACATGCAGTAATAAAAAATTTTTGGAGATATATTTTTGCATGCTTTTTATTCATATTTTAGAATGATTTTCTAGAAACATATTCTATGTCAATTATATTTTTAAAATATTCCCAAATGTAAATTAAAAACTGAAATTTTATAAATTTCAATTTACGGTTTTGCAATATGATTTTTTAAATTTGTATTGAAGTATACAGTATTAACAACAACAAATTAAGTGTTATATTGATGAAACAATTGTTGTATAAAACTTATANATCTTGAAAATTTATAAGTTTTTAAAAATAAATAAATACAGAAATAGACCAAATCTACCAAAATATTGGATGGAGTGTAACCAGTTAACATGATAGACATATTTTTTTAATCTGAAGTTTATATGTGACACTCAAAAATGTGAAAATGTGGATATTTTACTTTTGTATGTGTTGTGAGGTATAATTTTCTAATGCAACCACTGTTTAAATAATTTATATAATAATCATCTGCTGTTTGCTAATTAAATATATGTGGCAATGTACAATAAACTTCTTTTGCATTTTGAGTAGATTCACGACACACTGTCCTGCGCCTGGAACTGAAGGGTCCAGACAATTCCCTACGATTACGACAGGTACGAGTGCTTGGATTTCAAGAAGGAGACAACCTGCGTTGTGGACGTCAGCATTCTGCTACAACAATTCAGCAGAGAAATTGTGAAGCTGAAACACTGAGAGTGTTCAGACTTATCACCTCACAGGTAACGCCTTAAAAAAATTACCATTAATTTCTTAATTGCCTCAACAGTGTAACTAAATCCCATACTAGGACTGCATTTAATTTGTTTAGAACACGCTTAAGCTTTCATTGATATGTGGCGACATATGAATACATGAAATTAAAATATAATTACAGAAATTACTTTGTATTGTAACATTTAAATTATTTAATAGTCAAATTCAATTCTGTTGCATTGCTCATTGGGGCCATGTTTTTACTAGCAGTGATGCTGTATTTCTTGGGGCCTGGAGTCTAAGGACATTGCCCTAGGTGTTTAGGTCAAATCTACATTAAAATCTCCACATCATATGAAACTAATATTATGCTTTCCCAGTCCAAAGATTTTTAATTGATGTTGAAAATAGATAATTCTTGTTTTCGTAAGGACAGCCGTGAAAAAAAACTCATGGTTCTTCATGACTTATCAGTTTCTTAGTGATTAAAATTATGTTAAATAGTACAATTAAAACAAATGGAGTGTCCGTATAGACTTTTTGTTTTTAAGTTTTAATCGTACTATTTCAACGTTATTTTAATCACTTTGGAAAAGCTTTCAACAAAGAAATAAAAAGTTGTGGAAAAACAGGTGCCTTTTTTATGAGTGGCCTTACAAAAACAAGAACTACATTCTTTAATTCTACTAAAAGGGCAAGAATTACTTAGGAATTTATTTATCAATCATCTGTGTGTGCAGTGACATTGTCTTAAGGTAGATCAGTTAATAGTAGAGTTGTAGACCACTTTTTATCTAGTGGCTCAGTTCTATAACTGTCATCATTGTGGCAAGATGTACTTGTCTTCCTCTTTACAAATCTCGATGTAATTATTTTTCTGCCCGCTCCTCTTATCCCCATAACATACACCAGCCACCCTGTCGAGACCCCTTCACATGCCTCTGTCACTGTGAAAGCTTTCCAGTATTTAAAGCTTGGAGAAAATGCAGTGTATAAAATTAAGTTTCCTGAGGGTAATGTGTGCATGTTGAGCAGAAGGAGGATTTGCTCACTCAGTCATTCTGTACTTACTTCATCAGAGTCAACTATTTTATAGTTATCTATTTAAGGTTGTCATGTCACACTAAAGTACAATGAACACCGAGATGTATTACCTTGTAAGTCCTTCACATCCTAATATAGGGACTTTGTCCTTCCCATAGCACTACTCAAACAGTAAATCATGTTCCACTGAACCTAAATGTTTAAAACAATTTATCTCGAGAGAAAGTGATTGACACTAATTCTGTAAGATAATTACATTACGCTCGATGATGTGGGGAGGACGTGATCTAGGAAATATTAATGTCATACAAGATGAGAAACACAAATAAATTTGGGTGCCAGAAGAATACGACCATTCTCCACAAAAACGTAGTATTTTTCTCGGAAGTGGATCACTTGGTCATTAGTACTAGGGACTACAGGTGGATTACAAAAATGAGAACAATTTTAAAAGCACAGGAAGATCTGAATTTATTAACCTACCTCAGAGTTCCATGCTACGTATCACTGCACACTTTCCAAACAGCATAACAGACACACATTAACATAATACCAAGACGTTATAAAAAAAATATAAAGCAAAGTTCAAATTAGGGCCCTGTAAACTATTTAGAAGTTCAGTCCAATGTTAGCTAGCAACAATAAAATATCTGAAATCATACGACGATTTAAACGNATTGAGTCGTAGAGATGAAGTTCTCGGGATAAAATTGTTAGTGCAATTATAAATAGCATTCGAATTTGGTGNTGTTTTGAGAAGCAGAACTGTGAGAAATTTAGGCGAACTCGCATTGAATTGACTTATAAATGACTTCCGTTGGCGATTGAAGCCGTGAATTTGGCTTAAAAAAGAGGTTAAGTGCATTACTGCAATGTTAAATTATATAGGTCTAGACTGCTTATCACTCAAATATGTGTAGAAGTCACAAATTCCATGCTTAAATGCCAGTGTTCCAANTGTTTATGAAGAGAGACATGGAGCCGGACTGTAGACAGCGTGACATCAACCACTACTTGTTTTTTTTACACCCTTTCCACCTAGTGAAACTTCTCTAGGGGCTCGCTTCCGCGTGTCTGATTGGTCTCCTGTCAAAACCTGACTTTCACTCGTTCTGGCTGCCTAATTTCTTCATTGGGGTCTATGTGCGTAGATGTAGTTCCCAGTTCTGAATGCTTGCAGATCAAAATATAAAAGTGTTACAAAAAATAATATATCCTTACCAAGTGACACAAATACAAAAAAGGACCTAATAAAACTGCGATGTTAGGAAATAGGGAAAATAGTCCCCTGTCGGCTGCACTTGGCACAACATTCGAAATATAACAAAATATGTCAGGAAGCTTGACTTTCGTTAATACACTACCAACTGGCCTGAAAATGGTCTCAAACTAAAGAAACGCCTCTGAAAGTAAAGAAAAAAACCTTAAATATGTAAAAATACACACAGAAAATATCTTAAGTTAACCTTCCCCACATTCTACATTCTCCTATGCATAAGCATATAACCAGCATAAATAGCAATTAAGTGAAACAAGGAGGTGTGTATTGTAAAATAACTNAAATTATAAGTGAAACAAGTGGCCANGATGACCCACTTGTTTCACTTGTAAGTTTATGAAACTTCTATTTTTTACCNAAATGCACCGATGAAGATAGTTAATTTCTCAAAACATTATGTTTAATTAAAATTGTTTGACTCCATTTAATGTTGTTATCATCATAAGACATCAATATACAATTGATATTGTCATGTAAGAAACAAGTAACATCTTAATTTTTCATATTATAGCGTGGTCATTTAACCAACGTTTTGTTCATAGGTATCATTATTCTAATTCAAAGTTTGTTCATACTTGTAAGAACATCCTTTTATTTGCCCAGGTATTTGGCAAGCTTATTTTAGGTGATCAAGCTTTGATTGGAGAGGAGGAAAAAGAGGAAGGAAAAGAAGATGGAAGCAATGACCTGAAGGAGCACATGGTTGGAATATTGTTTAGTCGGAGCAAACTCACACATTTGCAGAAGCAGGTGTGAATAATAATACTTTTGTCTGTGTCTTTCTTATTATTTTTAGTGGATATATCTTAACGGCATTTCTTTCCCGAAGGTTTGCGTCCACATTGTTCAAGCCATTCGTAAAGAAGCTGCCCGAGTGAGGGAAGAATGGGAGGNTTTGCTTTGCTCTGGACCGGCCATACGTGACGAGCTACCTAGACCAGCTGACACCTACTGTTTTGAAATGCTGTCTATGGTTTTAGCTTTAAGTGGAAGTAATGTTGGAAGGACATATGTGGCACAGCAGTATGGTCTCTTAAGAGATCTTCTTAGCCTTTTACATACAGGCTCAGCAAGAGTTCAGAGACAGGTAAGTAGAACAACAGAAGTGTTGGGTGTGTATCATTCATGTAAATATAAACCTTAACATTATTAAATACCATCATTGTGAGCTATGTAATTTGAAGCCACTAGGAGTGAAAATATTTAGAAGCATCTTTAATTAATTACCAACAAATAAATTGCAGTACAAACATTAATAATGCACACAGTAGTACAGTGCAGTTAATTAACATCATTGTGTGCTAGTAATGACTTTAGTAGTGTACACTTCTTACTAAATTACAGAACACCAATGGTTGCTTGATCTATACACATACCACTGTGTTGTAGTTGTTACCTAATGAGCTGAAGATGGTGTGACCCATGAAGCAATTGTTGCATCCTATAGAGGGTGCTGTAAAAAGAAAAAAAAATCCACATATTCAGATTCCATTATTGCAAAGAATTTTTCAACACAAAAATACATGCAATGTGTTTTCCTTAAAGTATAACTCCTTGAGCACTTGCAGTGCTTATTACCCCTTCCTACTTGTATTTGAAGACTGTGACCACATACACACTTTTAAATTACTCTCAACTATGCTCCAGAAGTAACTCAGTCATTCTGATTTGCCTCAAACGTTAGTAAATTTTCAATTATTAACACCAAATATAATAAACTTTCTAGAATAAATTAATGCTACCATTTTTCTAATTGCTTGATGATTCTGCCTCTTAAAAATATTTACTTGGTTCTGCACATATTCTATGCTGATGTCATAATTTTGTTGATATCTCTCAAACTAAATAATTGTAACAGTCAAGCAAGCGCTTCAGACATACATGAAAGCCTNAGGTGTTTTATTTATGAAAAGACTATTATGTTTCTGAGAAAGAATAAGAACAGTCAACTCAGTCATTAAGCATGCAATAGGCATGTTGAACTTACTCTGTTGATCAATCAAGAAGTACAATTTTTTCCCAGCCGTGGGTGTGTTCTTGAACTTCGAGAATGCATTCTTCAGTCGAGTAAACATAAACCCACATACAAAATACTTGCAGCAAGTATAACATCCTCAGCCTCAGGAGGGGCATTGTGTATGCTAGATCCTAGCATGTTCTACTCCACTCAAATACATTGTTTTTTAAGAGTGTGGCAATATATTCTATCTTGAGAGGAAAAATAAATAGCGGGTAAAACAAAATTAGCTCAGCAATTTGGATCCAAAATTGTCTAATTTACATTGACGTTTGACCTAACTCTCAGAGTACTCATCACCTGTTTTATAAACTTTGAAGAAGCACTAAATGCAATCTATTCTTTTAAATCTAGGTAGATATATTACGGAATTAACAATTTTCAGGTTACGTCACTTCTTCGCCGCGTTCTGCCAGAGGTTCCACCTGTAACTCTAGGAAACATCCTTGGAGTGGAAAGGCTACCACCAGCTGATTTTAGCATCATCACTGCTACTAACAAACCTTTGTCTGACCAAGACTCATCATTTGATATTCACAGGTATAATTGGACTCTTACAGTTAGTCTTTTCTTTAAAATATTGAGCATTGCATATTGAATGGATTGTGCTTTATCTCGTTTAGAATGGGTATTCTGGATGTTTTCCTAAGCTGTCTTGCCAAATCTTTAACTGTGCAAGTGAAAGTGAAGGGCAAGGATGCAAGTGGAAAAGGAATCACAACTGTTTCACTCGCTACGTCCATCCATCCCAGAGATTATGTTGGTTCCAGGTGGTGGCTGCGTGGTTGCATGAGTCGCAAGCTGGCCGAGGTGATTATTCAACTGCTTCGTGATATGGCCATGGTAAGTGCAAGTATTAACTTGTTAAATACATTTAATTAATGTGCGACACATATGTATAGGTGACATTAGTTTGGCAGTCTTTGCAATTATATGTGGTTTTTGCACCAGTATTTTTCAGTTTTGTTGATATGTATTCTGACACAGTTTGTAAAAATTATAATCAGATGATAGCAAAACTAAAATCCAGTTGTATTATGTTATATTTCTCATGTTGTACTTCCAGATTTAGGGAGCTTCCGTTGTTGTTAAAATTAACATACACATTTACAACATCTCCCTTTTTTAATATTATGCCCCAAAAGTTGGGAGCCCAATAATGTAACACCCTTCATGAAACACAAATTACACTTTAGAATAAATATACCGCGGCTAGGTTCATGGCGACCAGACACAGTTCCTAATATTGAGAAAGCAGCTCAAGGAATTCAGTTCAAACGGTTATCTATTGGCATAGGCCTTCCTACTTTACAACAGTTACATTCCACCCTCACAGAAGTACATAACCCACCCCAAAAGCAATCACATCCCTTTAAAAGCCACAAATAGTCATTTTAGTTTATAGTTCGACGGAATAGTTAGCATGCATAACTTTTATTCAAATTAGTTCAGGCCTAAAACATCACTGCACTCACTGTCTAAATTATGGAACAAAGTTAATGTTTGGAATATTCCTTCCGAGCTCGGATATAATAATTTAATAAATGGTTGTATCTTACCGGTTTTTGCAGTTGTGATTAAGTTCTGTCGCACGGTGACGCTGTTGAATCAATTATGTCACCCATGCGTGAATGGGATTGATAAAGTTTGTGCTTATAATATTTAGGATTTTGATTTTGGACACATAAAACGGTGGAATCAAATAAACTGCTTTTTATGTCTGTTCTCTGTTGAAGAATGTAAATAGCAGGGGAGTCAGGTATAATGTTTTATTTGCTTTTAAAGTGGTGGGTAATTGTTTTTCTTAAAATGACTGCCCCCATTTCATAACAGTTATGAAAATGTTAAATACTATCTAAAGTAAATCATAATCTATTAGCATATGATGAACAACTTGTACCTCTAATTAAATCTATACAACAACTTTTATCACATTTCTGAGTGTGATTTTCTGTGGGACGTTTCTTAAGTGGCAGGTAATCCAGTTACCACATGCCTAGAGACAGGTGTAGGTTAAACATAACGAATGACTGAACTTTATGAGTAAGAGTAGTGAGTAGCTTAGAGTGTAGTTGGATTTTATGGTAAGGAGTAAAGGTACAACAGATGAAATCTATATACCATCACCCAAGAGGCAGTAGTAGAATAGGAATAAGGTTAAACATATGGACTGACTGAACTTTAGGAGTAAGAGTAGTGGGTAGCATAGGGATAGAGTTGGATTTTATGGTAAGGAGTAAAGGTACACAGCCACATATTAGGCATAAGTTGGTTATTTGGGAACGGGGCTAGGTTAGGGTTTGTGTACTTAATATACACATTAAAAGGAGATGCCAGTGTGGGTATGATTTACTCAGTCAAATTGTCACTTTTTCTATAAGGCCAGCCACTGTTCTTGATGTTTGCACAATAAGAACCAAAATACAAGGAACTGCCTGTTTTAACTCACTAACTACAGCGTGAAGGGATAACCACTATCACCAAACGAAATACCTCGTTCTATACATTTTGAAGCCTTTCTCCGATGACTATTTGAGGATTCATTAAATCCAGACGCATGGATTTTTTATAATAGATGACTTTGATCAGAAAACAAATACTTCATATTTAGGTTACATTAGGCAAGGAAAGAAAATTGAAATTGAAATTCCATAGAGTTGCGATTACCTTAGCTCTACCGGGATGTGACACTTTCTTTGGTCATGAACACTGCCAGGCCAATGTCCTTCAAAGTTTGTTATAATGTAATCAAAATAATAAATCCATTGTACATTAACAAATATTGTCCTTTTTTATAAATGCTGTTTCATTATTATTTGGGACAACTATTTTAACAGTTTTGCAGTCAATGACACCAACAACACTTGGAAGATTACGCACATAATAAAAATGTTGCTGAATTCTAATTTTCTTTCGGAAAAGAAACAAAACTTGTGTTTTCTGTCTGTGCTGCTGCTAAAGCAATCTCCACGTTTAAAACGTTATTCAATGCAATGCATTCTTTATTTCATCAAGTCACTTACATAATGTTGTGCAACTGTAAAAAATCCAAAGGATCGCAGTATCTACGTAGCAGCATCAGTATCAACACTCTTTAGATTTAAGACTACCGGAGAGTAGTCTTAACTTCTCACGCTTAAGTACACTACCATTTAGACTCAAGTATTTTCTTGCATCAGAAATTAGTTGTTTTAAACTTAAGTCTCAGACTTAAGTATATTTTTGATCTTAAGATTTTTCTTGCTACCCACCCCAGCTGAAGAGCACCAGGTCATGGAGTCCACTGCAACCAATCCAGTGGCAAATTATCATCAGACACATGAGGTCATCCTGTAATCTTGCCTTTACACAAACATCCTGTTTCCTCTANCTGCNGATACCAACAACAGAGACTCTGAACATGAACACACGATGGTTAAATTCCGTAATGTTGACGAAACTCACACTGCAGTGTGATTTCCAATTCACAATTTGAAAACTGTAAAACTGTAGCACACAAAAAGCCTTCTGCTCTGCGGTTGCCATTTTCTCACAGACAGTCTGTTGCAGAGCCACAGTGACAGTACAGCCATCTTGCAGTGATTTTCTAAAACTCGGAAATTTCCTCTTTCATTTGGTGTAGGCCAAGTTAATACACAACTAATAGGTACAAAATTATGCTGATTTGAAATTTGGTGAATAATTTGAATTGCCATGTATAATTAATGTTTTAACCACTTTAGTTACTAGAATAATGTATAAATTGTATTTCTAGTGATTCTAATAGAGTAACATAACAAAGTAATAATTATTGAATGAACAGTTTTCACATTGGTTTTGTAAGATGTTGTCCTATTTATTCCACTCTAAACATTTGTATTTTCCTTTTTCGCATAAAGGGTAAACTGTCNGAAGGTTGGGCATCTGTTACAAAAGGAGCAGTAGCAGAAAACATCCTCAACTTGACCCGATTGGACGAGTCGTTTAGAGTTCCTTCTGATTGCTTGAGAACCCCAACATTGTGGTTGGCTCTGGCTTCTCTGTGTGTGCTTGATGCTGATCACGTGGAAAGATTGTCATCAGGGCAGTGGGCTGGTGGTGAAGGCCAATCAAGTGTGCCAAGGGTGAGAAAAATTGTTGGTTGATAAATATATGATAAGACATATGGGTAGTTAGAGGAACTTGTAACCTACGCAGGTCATTCATTCAACTATATTTTGATCGTGATGTAATCTACATAATGCAATATGTCACATTAAAATNAATTTGGGTAGTTTGTTTGGAAAAGTTACTTAGGGTTGTGTAAGGCTGAGAACAAACAGGGTAACCAGAACTTATTAAGCACTTAAGTTCAAACAAGTATCGCTTACCTTACTCGGATCTTGTGGGTTCTCCACAACATGAATTTTCGCTGGCCGTACTCTGATGAAGCTAGGCGAGTACGGCTAGCGAAAATTCATGTTGTGGAGAACCCACAAGATCCGAGTAAGCGATACTTGTTTGAACTTAAGTGCTTAATATGAATTCCTACTCGAGTTTCCGTCAAAACCTTAATAACCAGAACTTGCATACAGATGAAAGCAGGTAACTCAAATTACCACCCTATGCTTGAGAGTGATCTAATCACATGCCATGGATAAACTATTAAAATACAAATGTGAACTGAAAAGAAGTTAGAAAATAGAAAGGGTATCAAACAAGTCTGTTTAAAAAATTTTTTATACATTTTATGTAAACAACAAAATGTGTATGCATAAATAGCACTTTTATGTGATGAATGTTTAACAACCCACAGATAAGATATAAAATGGACCCTAGCCTAGACTGCAACTGGCAGTATTAGGTCAACTAGCTCCCATAACAAAAGTTGTGGATTCGATTCCTAGACAAGGCTGGATGTTCTGAGTGTCCTTAACGTCAGTGTTTGAGATTGGGGGTGTTCCCTTAATCAATGTATATAAGCATTGTTTTAATCATAAAATGGCCCATCTGGTATCGGTATGGCATAAAAGAACACCCATCGTCATTGAAACTACGTCTGCTTCAAATTAGTTCAGGCCTAAAACATCACTGCACTCACTGTCGAAATTATGGAACAAAGTTAATGTTTGGAATATTCC
>KZ873422.1:2556-14668 GCA_003456935.1 Machilis hrabei
TTTTCAAATACTAATAATGCGCCTTACGGAATTGTATTCATTCAGTTTTCTCACTTGTCTTTAATGCTGATTTTTTCTGTAACATGTATCCACTACAACTTGTAGTGAAATTCAAGTCTACCAGGCTTTTCCAGTTACGGATTTTTTTCAGGTTTTAATGGTTAATAAACATTTGCCTGCTTTACGATACAGTCAATTATTTTTCAAATGCAAAAACACATAAGCAATTACACTTACTTTATAATGTAATTCGTTTAAAAGGTACCCGGTAAAGTAAAACATCAATAATTGGAATATTTATATTGCTCGCTTTAAAAATTGGAATGCATTTCAAAGTCTCTTTCGCAGCGCCTCTAGCGGCTAAGTCTCTGAACAGAACAAAGCTCTTCAATTCCATTTGTGGTTTGACCAATCACAAGACGACGAAAAGAGGCGGTGGACGGAAGGAAAGGGTTCGGCAGTTTAGGCTGTTCTGTTTTTATTGTAGTTTCAGTCAGGTTTCAGTGTGCTGTTGGAAAACACAAAGGTGGAGTAAAGACAGAAGTGTGTTGTACAGATACTAGTACGTGACGGCAANGGGGAGGCAGACGTGGATATAGTTGAAAGAGGAAAAGGAGAGATAACTTGAAGAGAGACATAATTCACTTTGGGTGTATCCAAACGAACACTGTTTGTTGTCTGTTCGTGCGTTAAAATCACAATTTAACTTGTCCTTGTGTATAAGGTTTTGGTGTACATTTCGAGGAAACAAGAACAACAGACAACAGTGTCCATCGAAAACTTTACCGACACGAATCAGCTGTCACGCACACTCCCCTACTTGGCACAATCGAAAACTGAAGTAGGTGAACGACGTGACAACAGTGAGAGTGATTCGTGAATCTAATTAGTGTTGGTCTGCCTGTGGAAGGAGCACTTTTGTAGTGTATACTATAGCTGTGAATTTTACAGTAATAAAGTACGTGATATACTGTTGTGTCACTTGCTGTTACTACAAAGAGCATTTTTCCATCCCCTTTGCATAACAATCGTCCTATTCTGCCTCCCCCTCACTCTTCAAGATACGTCCTTCTTTCTATCTGGATTGAGTGGAAGGATCTGCTCTGTGCCGGATCACAAAGACGAACTGGTAAGTGGTTCAGTATTTTGTTAAAAATCATGTAAAGGAGTAAGGTGCTTCAACAACTTGTTGAAAAATGAATGTTTTGGTATTTCATTTATCATATGATTGCAGCGTCATTTAATTCTATTTCTGCAATTGAAACATTGTAATTGAAGTTTGCACTTATTTCTAGTTTTCTTGTGGAAATAATTATAGTGATCTACGTAAAGAGCATCAGGCGTGTGCGCGTACTTGTATGTATTAACTACTATATTTTAGTGCAACATATTTATTTCTTCATTAGGCTAATTGTTGCATAATATTGTAATACCGGTAGTTGGTAATAACAGCTTTACTAGTCTTTCTCAGATACGTACGTGAAAGTCCTAATGCATAATTTGGAACGGTTATATAAAAGTAACTTTTTTAAGTTACTGAAAGTAACGTGTTGTGTATTTAACACTATAATAACATTATTAGATTAAAATGAAAATCACTCTATTTACTATTCATGTGAGTGGATGTCGTTTTGTGTATAAGATAGCTAACGAACTTCTTAATTTTTACAATCGGAGTTTTGTAAATAACTTTCTCATCGATCAATCAACATATCGTGGTTAAAGAAAGAGTCCAACTTTAGTTCTTCTATTAAGTTAATAGCTCTTGGTTAAAACTGTGTCTCAGTTTATGAAAATTGTTGCACTGTCGTTGGCGTTAATATAAAAGTTAACATGCGAAGTATTAACAATCTAATCATATTATGAAACTGTGTGGGAAACTGATGAATGAAAGGTTTAATAATGTCATCACATAAAAGAAAACAACAGATGTTTCTTTTTTAAGACTACTGTAATCGTTCTACATAAATTCTAAATCTATATTTTACTTGTGCGTTTATCTGTCCTAAAAGTATCATTCAACCATTCAATGTATTATGTTTCGTTTTGGTTACACATTTTTTGGTAACTGCACTGTTCCAGAGTATCATCTCAAAATATTTTGTTGTAGCACTGCATAGTGACAAACCACGTAATAGTTTCAACATATCGATTTCAGTCTATTACATTGTTTTCACAAAGTAGTAGCCTAAGTAGCATGTTTAAGTTTTTAATCCCACGTAGGGACATCCATTAATAATTACTTTTGACCCACCAGGCATCTATCTGTACAAAGTAGAAAAAAGTCACCATAATGTACTTTTAAAGGTGTAGGCAAGTTCTTTGAGAAGGAATGAACAAAGAGATAATATAAAAAATCTACGGTATTGAAAGTTGTTTTTACAAATTCCATGAACAAACAAGCATTTGTTTGGAGTAAACACGGCAAGTGTTCGTTTGTTTTGGATTATTATAAATGATCACCATTATTTGTTTTAGAAAAGAAATCGCTACTTTGTAGTATGTATAAGAGATACAAGGAACTAAATCAGTTCCACAACAAGAAGGTAAATATAATGTGGCTATATATGGGTGCACACACATGATAGGACATATTTTGCCAATTTTCAAGTCTGATAGAATTGTAAAATAAATACTGTCAANTATATTCGTGTCTTACTATGNATTCAAACCCGCAACCGGTTAGCTGGCTACTGNACCTACTAGCGAGATCGGCTTCAATTCTGAGAATCTTCCGTCAGCAGAAAAGAACAGTGTTGATTCTGCAAATACAAAAAAATTATAAACTTAAACTTTTACGTAAAAAAAATTGCTAATGGTTAAAAGTTATATTTGCTAGTAGGCTACACCTAGTTTATAGTTCAGACCCAACTATTTTCCGATTTCACAAGGTTCATCTACTACGAATCTACTTGATTAATACTTATACCGCAACTAAAGCAAAGGTACAGGATGGCATGCAACATCAGTAATACTTATAAATAATTAGTAACCCACATCTTTAAACCGCTTTGNTGCTTGGGATACAAGGTGAACAATTGTTCTTCTTTTCCAACTAATGTCGAGACTTATATCTTTATACAGTAGATGGTATAACGTTTCAAATCAACATTATTGAAAGTCTTCTTCAGGCTGTGAAGTTATATGTATAAAATAAATTGTTTTATCGGTTTGTCACGTACTGGGGATGTGATGCCATTACCTTTATTCGTGAACTATGCACAGGTCTTTATCCATGTTAGAGGAATAGGGGCCTATGGCCTAATTACCGTAAGAAATTATTGTGTATATTTCCAGAGTTTTTTTGTATAGTGCTAGGCACATTTAAAGTATTATAATTACGGTTCGTTTGATTTTCACATCATAACTACATTTTTACATATTACACTTTTCTGGACATTTTTTTGTTATAAGAAAATATCCGTATGTGTATCAGTGCAAAGCAATATTACTCAGACTGAGTAATGAGTAACCCTCATCATACTAAACAATTTGTTAAGGAAAATTTTGGTAATAAGCTTATTAAAAGATCGTGAAACGTATCACTTTGAAAACAAATTATGAGAGTTAACATTTTATTTAAGCACACATAGCAACTTTAAGGTACCGGTAGTCCCCGACTCATATATTTATTTTATATCACAACCTTCCATTTGGTATTTGACTGTAGCAGATAGTTCTTAGCAAGGTTGTGAAACGATGCCTATCAATTTAATTAATTTGTTTTCAACCCACAAAGCCTTCTTAGTTTTTAACAATAGTATTATCGCAGTATCTTTGTTGTTGCGTGATTTTCCGTAATGTGTGAACATGGAAAAGTAATAATTCGAAAGTTGANATTTGTTTTCATACTGCACATGACACTAACCAATTTTGAAGTTGAAACGTAAAATCATATTTGCCAATTTACCATTTGTCAGGCTAAGTATTCNCTTCACCCCTGCTCAGGAAATGTCTGCAAGCATAATTGCTTCAATGGTTGAAGTATTTAGAAAGTGTTTAAATTTGTAATTAATTGCAATTGTATTACCANTTCATGTCTAGTGCACAATAAACCATTATTTTTCAATCAAGGGTAAAATAAGTTAATTTAAAACACATTCAGTTATAATAGGCCATAAAAAGTGGAAACATTTCTAAATTTAAAGTACCTAAGTTAGTTGCCACCTATTTTAACAATTGTCAAACAGTGCGTGACTATGGAGTTCAAATTTTTTATAAAATAAAAAAATATTACTTTAGACACTGTTGTTGCGTATTCAAGCAACAGACTCAATGTCGAATGAGCTCTTGCAATGTATAACAGGTGGTAACGGGAAACGTAGTGCTACGACACATACTGAGCACTGTTTTGGCAAAGCTTATATAAATAAGTCCAAAGAGCAGACATTCATACACTAAATTACCTTGAGGTTAGGTACAGGTATGCAAATAGTTGTACAATTCACTTCAGTTACTACATAGAACCAAGTAGGCTAATATGCAAAAAATGCTTCTAGAACTGGTAGTTATTACAGCCAGTCTTTGACACTGTCGAAAAGATTATACATTAATTTACCCTAAATTCAGCGTTTGAAAGTAGAATTTGATACAGTTTGTATATACTGTACTGCGTTGGTTTTGTAAGGGAAATTTTCAGAGAGTTTGTTGTAAAACACCCTTTCCTGATAACTTATCAAAATATGGAACCTCATTCATTTGAGTATTTTTCTATAAACGAAAATTGCAATGAAGTGTTTGAATGTGTACAGATTTTTCATTGACAGCTCTGTGGCGTTATTTGTTCTATATTTTAAAATGTAATTCACATTTGCCGTTTATTGTAGGTCAAATGCTTAGCTTCAACAGTCATTTTACAGCGTTTATTAGATAAAACATGTAAATAATTTAACGCAAATTCCGATGCTTAATTTAGAATCTAGTCCTTAAATGAGGTGGGTTTGCAAAATCTTCTTCAGTCAGTTCAACGTAAGGTGGCTAGATTTGTTTTGGTTCGTTATGGTAGGACAGATAGCGTAACGGAGATGTTAGGCGAGTTGGGCTGGGAATCTCTTGATGAGAAGCGTGAAAAAAGCAGANNNNAGNNANTNNANNNNCTAAACTCCACTCAGTNGCAGTTAAATGTAAGCAAGGTTTTAAAACCTGCAACATAATTATATTGGCAGACCGATCGTAAAGATAAGTTAAGGGAAATCAGCTGTAAATCTAATGCGTATTTTTGGTAATTCTTTCCGAGGTCGATTCGAGATTGGAACCGTTTAGAACGAGAATAATAAATGCTGGTGCCTCGTGCACCACCTGCCAAGTACCTTCTGGTTGATTGCAGGGTATGATGTAGATGTAAAGTAAATTTGAATATTAGTTTATTTTCAACATACAATATGCTTAATAGGAAGTTAGACATTGAAATATACAGTAAATAGGACAACCTACTAAACACTTGCAAAAGAAAAATAAGTACANAGTAAAAAATCACCTGATCGAGATTCGACCCTACCCAGTAATGAACTCACATGTTGCAAGCATAAGTACAGCTCTTTTACCACCAAACCACAGAAACTGTTATAGTACACCAACATAACAATGGGTACATATGTAACCTGAATTAACAAAAATGCCCTTGCTGCAAAATCAGGTGCACATTCGTACAATGTGAGTGAAAAGCTAATTGAAATGGGTGAATTCCCTTGTTAATAAAATGTAAGTTGAGTCGATAAAAATGTTTTAGTTTGCATTTGAGTAATAATGTCTTATATCTAAAAATTAAATTTGACAAAACATGGTTTGCGTTATAGCTATTGAGTCTTAATTCGTTCGTAACGGTCGTACTTCCTTTCAAATCCCGTTTTTTCTCTACTCGAGTTCTTCGCTTTGGTTTTGTTGATTCTGGATGGCATATTTCATAATTTGTTTTTCTTGTGTGACTGAACAGCTAAGGTCCGGAAGTAATTGTGAAGCTCTTAGACCTTTGTCTTTTTTGTTGCATGTGTGAATAGGCTGTCTCATCGCTTCCTGAAGGGTTCGCATGCTTGGTTCAAATTTCAAAGAGGACTCGACTGAAATCTCACACATGGGTGAACACCGTTGGAGTCTTTCTTATTCTTTTTTCTTTTGTCCATAACAATGTTATTTCCCCTCGACCTCTCACTCACTCTTAGGCTTCAACAAGAAACATCGTAATGTCAAAATGTCAGTGACATTCCACATCCTTCTTTAACTTCTATGTACTTTCGAAACAGTTGCCATTTATAAGGTTGATAAACTGTGTCCTAGTCGATTAACTAAGGAGCTACAAAGTAAGGAACTCAATCATTGATTGTTTGTATATTGTCCACTGTCATCGGCTACTACTTGAAAGAATGTTGTTGAAATGCAGTGTATTTCGCAGAAGTCCTAATGTGATATAAAAGCATACAAACTCCAATATTAGACGTTACAAATGGCAATTTCTGTTCGTTGTCTAGCACATAAAATGTGTTCACCTCACATCGGCAGCACGACCTACTCAAATAATTAACCAACGTTAAGTATATTAGTTACTTATTGAAAACCAAATTAAACCGAAAAAGTCAGAGAAGATTGTTACTTTATTTTTGTCTTGACGTATATCTAAAAAAAGGCTGTTTGAATGTGTTTACACTGCATGGAAATTCATGTCAAACCCAAGAATTTCACAGTCTAACTCAGCCAAAAGTGTAAAGATAAATTCATCGTGATGCAGCTAGGGCCTAAAAAAAAGTAGCTGCAGTGTATCCGGTTTTAATTAACACACAAGCACGTCTTTAAGCGGTTTTAACTTGCACATTTTTTAAGTCACCAGTTGATTGGTGAGTAGGAAGAGATGGGCGGGCGTAGGTGCATGTATTAGGTCCCCCAATTTTTAAATGCTCACATAATTACCCCATTAAGTAAGCGTAGAGACTGCAGATACGAACAGCCTGTTATTATGCCTTGTCTTGATTGCCATCAGCTCTTAGCATACTAAGCTGGCAAAGTTCAAAATCAATAAAGCAAACACGCGAGTGAATTTTGAAGAACAAAGCGCCGATGATGGGAAAGAACGGTGACGATGAACTCCGCTCCATCCGCCATTTATGAGTCATTAGAGAGCGATGTCTACAACAATGCGTTCGTTCCCTTATCGAACAAAACACTACCCGCTTTGCATACAATCGCCGCATATTAGCAATGCCAATGCCGCTCAACATTGAGAGCAATGCTAATGAGAAGAAATAGATAGTATTAGACTACACTCTACCTAGCCTTGGACTCTTGCTTTAGTTTAAAATTGAAGGTCAGGCACATGGCTGATGGATGTAGTCTTCACACTGTGTATATTCTATCCTAAAACGTTTTATCCGTGAAACTTTTCACCAGGGCTTTCCTGCTGTTATGAAACGCAAAGGAGTAAGTAATACAAAAAAGCAAGAGAAGGTCTCTGGCAATGTTGGAGGATAAGAATGTTGATGAGGCATGTNGTCTTACTCATCAGTATACAGTACAGGACGGTCAAATCGGTCTTTTTTAAGCATGAAGGTTTTTTTCTCGGACATCTGCCTTTCTCATGACAATCCAGAAGTAGCTAGTTAATAGCAGATCTATTCACTTCTTCACACTGAATGATTAACAATAAGCATTACCGACTCTATATAGGTTGTAAATCATTTCGCGGACATCAAGTACCAGTTCGGTATTGCGAGTGAAAAGTACGTTGTGTATGACGTGTGACGCTTATTTATCCCACACAACGCTCATACTTATTGAAATAGAAATGTGATATAAAGAAGCATCAGACGTATTCCACCACTCTGCAATTTGCCACTTCAGGTTTTACAAAGTTGTTGGCTTATTATTTTAAATTCCTCTGATACATTTTGGGTAATCAGGCACGGTTAACTATTTCTTGTCATATTCAGTGGCGACTAGAGCCTTCGCACATGGGTATCTAACTCTAGGTTGAATTTAAATATACAACACCGTGATCTAGAGACGAATGCACCAACCGCTGGTTCATTTTCATAAGGAAGATTCTCTAACTATGGTTGACAACTGCACACTAGAGTTTCGATAATCCGAGGCTCAGTATTTCGAGGTTCCGTGTACTCCGAGGTGGTTTTAAATAACAAATAAAATAAAATTACTTGTTATGCTAAATTAACTGATACGCCGACTTGTTTATCACGTATTATAAATAAATACTGTTTCTCGGCGTTCATACCAGGTAAAGGTTTTCTTCATATTTGATTGTTGTTTAAAGTCCACTTGCATGTAGTCTATATTCAAAGTTGTTGATTTTGTTTACACGATACTTCGATCACTTTTGTTCGGATGTGTTTAAAACATGGTAAAATTACAGCTAAAACCTTAAAAACATGGACAAAAACTTTTATGGATTTTATTTTCAATGTTTTTGTGGCTTTTGTATGTGACAGACAGCTCTGATGATGACGACCATTGTAAAATGGCTGAAACGTNGTCAGTTCGTAAACTTCGTACGTCGACAAAACAGACCCAAAACAATGATCAACAGTCTTCAGTTAGACTTGAACAGCTGAAGTACAAATGTCGTTTAATTTTGTCAAAGTTACCATATTAATGAATAATACACAACTTTTAATTCCTGATTTCTTGGAGGTCTATGATGATGATGATGATGATATGGTGTTTTANGTCCCGTCGATACACTATGGGTCATTAGGGACGATGAAACAATGTTTATGGTGATTAATGAAGGTGACCTTAATTCTATGAACAACACACACATACATAAGACAGCACAAACATCCATGCCTTACGCGAGATTCGAACCCACAACCTCTCGTTCCAGGGCGCGCTGTGCTAACCACTATCTCAAGTAGGTTGGCTGGAGGTTTATAAATGGCCGAAAATGTTCGTAGGTTATATCACAAGTTGTGTTCATTTTGTTGTAAGTTATCGCTATTTCAGGTTGTTCTTCCACCATTCTCCTACAATAGGATTCTTCTCTGTGAATCCATAAGCATTGTGACCACTTGTACTTTCATTAATATAACGTTTATAAAATAATGTTATTATTAAATATGACAATGTTGTCAACAGTGTACGAAATAGGTAGGGGCCCACTTCAATCTGTCCAAGTATGACTCAAAATTCTGTACACAGTTTTTATAATATCAAAATGTTTTTAAAGTAGTCTGAGTTCGAAGATGTGAGTGACCACATTGTCTGAATATCAATATTTATAGTTTCACAATCGTTGGACACATTGCACGCATGACAATGCACCTCCCCACACTAATACAGAACATATCGTCGGTTGAATACAGACCTATTTTGCACTAGTCTTATGACGACTCCGTAGCTCTGCACCCTTAAATTTAAATTTGTGGGGTATCAGTGCCAGCATATAACCTCAAAACATATTATTTGACCAATTAAATATTCTAGTTTCATTTTCTACCAAGAAACGTAGATGTTACCGGGAATTTAAGAGAGAAATTCGTAGGTCATAGCGCAGTTTACTGGGTCTCGGGACGCTTTCGTTCCCAATCAACAGAGAGCACTGATGTGGCAACGTAACATTGTTAACGCGCCACACTATATGCCACTTGATCTGGGAAGTTTTGATGTTACTTGTGTTCATTTGAGTTGTTTATACTTTGGAAGTTATACAAGTTGTTCCAACCTAAAAGCACTATGACGTTTCCGCGGAGGTTTTGTGCAAACTTTGGCATGTATGCCTATATGTAAATGAAATAAACCTGAATTAAAAATATGTTTTTATAACAATTTATTTTGTATCAATAAGACGAAACGTAATAGGTATTTTCGCAATATTTGACCTGTCAAAACTTCCCTGTTGACTCTCAACAATAGTTGGTATGGCCTCGAAAACTACAGTCAGGTTAAAATAACTTTAGTATTGACAGCTCAGCGAAAGCACCTCGAGGTGTTTACGATTTGAAGGACGCGGTGATAGGTGTTGCCACTTAGTGCGCAGCAGACTACAGTACCAGGAACGATTTTGTCATATCCAAACAAAGCGTAGCGCCAAATTTCGTTTAGCTTAAAACGCAAATGTTCGTTCACTTACCAAGTTACAAAAAAATTACATTCGCTACTACGCCTTTCAGGCTTTGTACTTTTTCGTAGCTTGGTAAGTGAACGAAAATTTGCGTTTTAAGCGAAACGAAATTCAGGGCTACGCTTCGTTTGGATATGACAAAATCGTTCCTGGTACTGTACATGTGAATCACAAAAGTCGCCTCCGTATTTGTTCAGTGAAGACAATAGTTAATCAGAATGTTTACAATATCCCCCGTCCCACTAAAACTTTACATTTTACGAAATTATACTACAAACAGATTTACAAGAGCAAGCTTTCACTCGACTGTCGCAAAACAATTATTGAAAAACGCGCTCACTTACAAACACAGTGGCAACATCGTACGGCCGCTGACGTAGCCTACCTACCTTCCTTCCGATTGGCCAAGCGAGTGGTCACCATGGAAANAGTGAACACCTCGAGGCGCTTTCACTGAGTCAAAACGAAGTCTTTTTATATCACGTTAGTCAAAATGAAGTCTTTTTATAGCACGCTTTCTGTTTTATTGCTCACTTGTAGATTAGTTTTTCAATTCTAAAAATAATTATAAACTAAAATAAATCGTTTGTGAACCCTCTTTTAACTTTCTTACCAATACAGAAGTATAAAACTAGCTAAAGAAAAATCACACGCTCAGTCTCACGCATTCCGAAATAGCTCAAACCAATTTAAAATCTAGTAAGTGGTTTTTTTATGTTAAAGCTGTAGGAGATTTTCTTATCCACAATGTAATTTTCGACAAATGAAAGTTATCTAGAAGCTAAGAAGTATAATTGCTTCACAGAGACAGTAATACAAGATTATGATTGCATTCAAACAACGTGTTTACTATATGCATTTGATATTTTTCATATTTGTATGTACAAGTGGAAATTATACACACATGGCATTCTGTACAAGAAAGTAATCTAGATATCGTGTTTTTAACTACTACCTACTGGACATCTGGAGTTTGCATGTATCTCACGTTAGCACAAACTCGTTCCATTTACTTCTATGAAAGCCCATTAGCCATGCATAAGNCATAACTCCTCTACCAGGAGCCTAAAGCATACATGTCTGAACACTAGTTATTAAGGGACCACGTCTTGTATTTTGATCAGCAAATGAAGGAGGACTGAATTAGTACTGGTATCAAACAGTCCTTATGAAGGAGGCGTTGATAACATGCTTCTGCTGTTTTTCAAGGCGCTAGGTAATGGCTGTAATTTGGTACTTGGATGACGTTTTTGGATAGCAGGTATCGACCGGTCTTGTTGTTTGTGTTAGCTTATGGTACGTTGCGTCACTACTCTTGTCTGTCTTAGTTGCATTCATTACAATTATCCACTTGGCTGGTGGTACCTACTTTGTTCTTTTCGAGATGAAAGTAAGCCCAAGTAGTGGGCGACCTTCCGTTTCACTGATTGGAGGAGTATTCCAATAAGTTGTTAATTAACTCTGAAGTAAGTCGCTCGAAAAGAATGAGCAGGGCCACTGTGACATGTAAATAAACAAAAGGGAAATGGAGAACAATAAACAGGAAATTAACAGAGAGTGGAGCTGGAAACATTTTCGCATTTCGTTAGTTCGTTCTGTTTCAGCGAGTTTCCAAGGGCGCTTCAAGTTCTACAAAGATAACCGTGAGAAGTAAATCCGCTTTCTGCTTACCTACATCTCGAGGAATCGTTACTCGTAGCGAATCTTGAACAACCACACACGGAAACAATTGACTGTTAAAAGTGTATTGGATGTTAAATATATGCCGAGAGCTGTTTCTAAATAGAGGTGCGAAATTTCTTTACAGACACCGAGATAAGAAAGTATATATATAGGCTATGTTAGAGAAATATACAAGTTGTTACATTTTTATACTAGAAGATGAAAGTGGAATAGTTACTTTTAATCCGATGTGTTTTTATTTACAATTGAACATATTAGCGTCATTTTAGGTAGATTTCATTTAAAAATCTACCTATTGCAGAAGCCCTCATGACGCAGCTTCCGAAAAATTTTAATGAATCTTCACCGATCATGATCTCCAGACCC
>KZ873429.1:48674-60870 GCA_003456935.1 Machilis hrabei
AAAGTCTTGGGACAGGAAAAATGTCCTCGGCTAAAAGCCTCTGGCATTTTATCCAGTCCCACGACTTTATATTTCGGAGAAAGTAAGAATGCCGTGTTATATCTAAACATATAGCATCGACAAGTCATAACATTTTATTAATTGTGTTACTACAAACCATTACAATTACAAAAGCACAACTAGTTTCATTTATGGAAAGGGTTAAAATGGAAGGTCCACTCCAAATATATTGTATTAGAAGAGTTTTGGATGATGTATAATGTACATTTTGCAGATAATGAAAAGCAGAACAGTGATTCTAGCTGAATCAAAATTAATTTACTGCTAGTAAAGAACTACTGAAAACTGAGACAATAATGGTTACGAATACATTTCAACAGCAGTTGGAAAAGCAAATGTTCACGTTTCTTACCTCAAAATTTTTCTGCCATTCTTTCTGAACTTTAGCTCGCTCTTCTTCNTCTATTTCTTGTTCTCTTTTTCTTTTNCTCTCTTCCATGTCTCTTTGCTCCAAATCTCTTCTTTTTCTTTCCATATCAGCAAACAACTTCATTGTCATTACATAGATAGCACGATTGTACTTTTCAGGCTCGTCTTCCTCGACGCGNGGTTCCCTTCCTTCCTTTTTCAACTTCTTTTTCTTCTCAGAAATCTACAAATAACAAAAGAATATCAAGTCTGTACTAAATACCACACCTGATATTTATTTAATAACAAGAATATTCAGAAACAAAAGCCAAAGTACACAGGTCTTTGACAATACTTTTAAAACGATCAATTTCGTGAAACAAGTAGGAAATTTGTGTTTTCTTCCTACCATTTCTATTCCAGGTGGTAATTTAACATTTCCCACATCATATATTATGCCTTCACTAAATACCATTTAATGTATTGATATATATATCTCTGTAGACAATCCTTCTACCAGTGTTCCCGAAACACCAAAAAGAATTNGTCACGTCTTTCTTCATCACCAAATCACTGGTTTTCCTCTTAATACAAAGGTGTGTCAGACAATCGTTCGTAACAGAAAGATGTTTATTTACGAGAAATATTTAATCCTCATGAGGAACGGATTGACGGACCTCTAGCTCAAGTATGCTAACTCACAGTTTTGACATCAGTTACTGGTATTTACTAGGCTATCAATATGAACTTGACATCTGAAGCAACAGAAATAATACCAAATCAGAATATTGTTAAACCATTGAGACTAACATCAAAGAAATGTGACCGATCTGAAATACATTATTAGTTGGAATAAGTCCAAAAAAGAATAGTACCGTATGAAATAAGAATAACACTGAACTTGTATAAGACGGAATTACGCTAATATCAAACTGGAATAACACTGCACAGGGTTAACTCTGAATTGGAATAAGGCTAAATGGCAATAACTCCCAAACTGGAACAGAACCAAACCAGAACAACAACGTAACGTATACTCCAGGGGGTCACCAATTAATTATGATGGAAGTCAGTCTTGAAAAAATTCAAATTACAAAACAAAGCATAATAAAATTTGACGAAAGATAGTTTTCAACATGAGAAATGACATTTTTTTTCATTTGAACTACCTGGCTAAAATTTGGAGTTAAGTTGGTGCAACTACTTCTCATTAGGTCATGCAGGCAAGATCTGAATGTATTCTTTATGAAGTTCATCTTCACACACATATTGAGCCAGACATTGATTGTACAGTTTTATAGCTAAGGTTTTTGGTTCTGGGTATTTACTACCACATTTAATCCGGAACTTGAGTAAATTTCTCTTTTAAAACAAAATCTCTCTGAAATTCAATAATTTCCATCTGCAAGGCACAATCATTTTTCTCATGTTTGCGATCTGAATTAAGTCTTATTTTGACTGTACTCCAATTCAGCATTCTTCCCATTCAGTCTTATTTTAATTACAAGTTTGGGGCTTTACTATATAAAACAGAGTGTTACTGTTGTTCATTCTGCATGCTACTTGCACTGTTATTTCTTTGGGCCTAAATACTAGGCCTCCGACTTCTAAAAACAGTTTTGTTAGCCTGTCCATATACTCCTTAACTGGTTATGCTCCATTCTAGGTAAAATTGCTCTCCAGCAACCAATGATTTTATTAGCCTGGATTTAGTTCTGTATGTCATGTGGTAGTTTCACCCTCTTGCCAACAGATATCAGAAGTGTGGAGCAAAAAACAAACCGGTTGGAAATTTATCAGGATTTGCTGGGAAGACTCGAAACTGAGCCAAATTTCTTTAGATAAAGTAAGAACAGGAGATGAATCTTCCCTAAGTTGAAAGGTCATCATTTCGGAACTGTGGAAAACATACAAAAAATTATAACCGATGAGATAAGAACACTTACGGGAAATGACTTCCAGTACTGCTACTGTCGTGTAAATTCTCAAGGGTCGTACTTTGAAGGAGATAACTTGTAATTTCAGGGGAGTCCAATATACATTTAAAAAAGAAATCAGTACACTTGCTTTTGGGACAAACCTTGTATGTATACAGCAAGCACACATTTCAAATTTGTGCCATTACAAAGTATGTGGTTGGACACTACTGGCTATATTTTTTTGTTAGCCATACCTTATAATTATATTCCAGGAATATGTCCTACGACAATGATATTGTGAAATATTCCCTAACATAAAAAAATTGAAATTTGATGATTTTTCAGTTGATCTTTTTTTTGTTGTTGTTTTGATGATTTTTTTTAAAAATAGTTTTACAACCATAAAACAAAATTAGGTGTCATATAGATGAAACAATTACCTTTCTTTGGTATAATATTTTTTTGTTATGATAATTTATAATGGTTCAAAAATATATACAGTAACACTTCAAATATACCCAAATATGGTGAGGTGTGTAAGCAATTCTNAACTCAATTCTTTCTAAATCTACACAATAAGGTATACGACTCACAGAACTGGAATAATATGTATAGTGCTATACGCATTAACAGAGTCAGAGAGTATGGTACAGTAATCTGTACATACACAAACTCGGCCCTCATAATGCCCCGTCTAATATATCAATCAGACTTGGTTTAAACTAGTTTATTATGTAGTGCAAAAAAGTTACTAACAAAACATGTGAAAATTATCAGAACCTTTTCCAGAAAATTATTCTTTTAGTATGTAAAGCCACAATATTGCTTCAGGGGTTGCATTGCAATATTTTNTAATGTGTCCCAGCGACGCATTACACTAGAAAAAATGTGTCCTCTCAAATATTCATGTGTCCCATTCATTNCTTTTATTGTGAAAAATTTACCTTTTTAAGGTGGTGTGTTTAAAAATACCAGTAATGATCAGCAAAAACTGGTGTAAAACAGGAGTTCATCAGTTAAATTTGCTCTGTGAGTGGATGAACATCTCTGCTTTACAATGAAAGCAGACTATGACATTTGAATAAAATTATCAATTCAAAATATTGCAGGCCTACAATTTTTGCACAAGTTTACACTGATTTTCACCTACCAATAAGTATCTCAGAGATTTGCTTTATTTGGAAAAAAAATAAAGAACAAGGNCAGTCATTTTCTTATCTTTTTCATGTTTTCAAAGTTTTCAACGGCACCTTCTAGANGAAATTTTGAAAGACTTTGTCCGCATAAGGAAACTCTCATTAACCAAGCCAGGTATTCAAGCAAAAGTTTGCTTCTGAATTTGGTTTTCAGTCTGTTTTGAAAGGAGAAACCTCTCTCATAGTCAACACTACTAACAGGTATCACCACCCAAATTTCTGCCACNGTTTTGAAATCGGAAAACTGTTGACCATAGTCAAACAAAGATTCATAAACACTTGCTTTCTTCCTAGTTCTAAGTTTACTTTTGGCACCCACGGTGCTTTTGCATTACAGGTTACCCTTTCGCGAGTTGCTGATTATTTTTTTTAAGAGAATATTTACGTGTCCCTAGGGGCGTATAAACTAATTCCCAGTGCGTATTTATAAACTTGAGTGCGTAAAATACTCAACATAATGCGTTAATGCAACCCGTTGCTTATTGAGTTTATTAGAAAATGGCTAAGAGTTTGTTAGCTGCTTCAGCAGAATCAACTATGGTATGAATTTTGGTCAATAAATACAAAGATTGCTTTCATTACATTTCAAAGTGTTTATTCTACACCACTGTAATATTCCTCATCTTCAAAGTACTTCCTGAGTCACAAATGCACCTTTTCGAAGCACCGCACGCAACTTTTTTTTATCATTTTCAGCTGTTTTGTTGATAGTCACGTAATGCTACTAAAATTAAGAACAAGCTATTGTGCAAGTTACTCATAATGAATACGGTTATCTATTCCTATCACTCCTTTTTGCATTACACTCTCCTCTACCAACACCCTGTGCTATTTCAGTGGTATTGAGAAACCTGCTTACCTGTTGTTGGGAAGGGAAGTCAAAGGAACACACACAAAATATTTGTAGAAGTTTACAAAATGGCTACATCAAACCTTATGAATAACTTAAGGAAAATTTTACCAACACATGATTTAAAGTTAAGTAAAAACAACAAGCAAGTAACTACATTCTAACTCCTTCAAGTGCACTGAATTATGAGTTAATAGCAGAAAATNTTCACACACCATTAAGTCAGTCCTTCCTTTTGCTTCTTCAATGATTTCCAAACATTTGTTTCTAGTATCCTCACATTCCAAAGTTTTCCATGCCTTGTTGATAACTGAAGAAAACAGAAACAGGAAGAAGTACATTAATACAAGATATACACAATCCATATCATATAATACACTGCCAACCTCTCCCCCCCCCCCCCCAACCCGACTGTTCATTCACCATTAAAAATACTGAAACAAAATGTTATTTTTGAGCATAAAATAAATTAGCCTAAGCTATATACACTAGGGTGAATCAAACTTAACAATTTTTTTAAAATGCACAACAGCTAGCGCAGTAAAGTTATCGGAAGAAAAAAATTAAAATTGCTTAACAACTTCTGATTCTGGCAGATAGGCAGTCTATGCCACTGCTGCTCACACTATCGAGGGCACTTTGGATGTGGTTGGGTACGTCTGCATTCGACTTGTACGACCATGAAAGTAACTGGTTTTGTTTTGAACACATTGCCCTTAAGCTTATTTTTAGCTGGAAAAACGCACAGAAATAACCCAAAACTCGCTTATTTCCACGTGTTTTTCACATGGAAATAAGCCAAACTCTATCAAAGGCTCTGGATAGCAGTGTTTTAAATTAATTATGTGTATTACATAGCAGTCATCTCTGGCTACATCATAAGGGCCAGTACAGATCTGAAGAAATATAGAACTGATCAATAAACTGCCAGATTACATAAACGACTACTGCATGCAAATTTTTTCTGAATAATTAAATGAAGTGTTGAGTGCTACTGCTATTGCCCTAAGCTCCAGCGAGATGTGATTAGCCAATACACTGCAAAGATGGTACGTTGGACAGTCAATGCAAATGTGCATATTTAATCTGACCAAGATAATAAATGTTCACCTTGAGTGGTGTCTTTGATATACTTCTCTAGCTCCATTACTTATCCAGCCAGTCTTCTAGACGACTACATTTTTTCTGAAGAAATTTTGGATGGTAGCAAATGCAAAAGATTACCTCGACCATTTGCCTCTTTGTTTGATTCCCATGTCGCAATCTCTTTCCTCCTATTTCCTAGTGTTCAGGTGTTGACACAAAACGGATGTCATATCCACGGGATTACAGTAGTCACAACTGTGGTATAATATCAAATAAATCTTGCTTTAAAATACTAAACAGTTCTGCAAAAAAACATTTCCAGTTCCAACAGTCCTTCTCTCTACTTCAGATTTTCCGATGTATAGCTTAGAAAATAGATAGTAGTCATTGTACAATCCGTGATAAAGGCTTCATACGAAGGCCAGTCAATAAAGACAGANTGATTTTTTCTTCTTCTAGAACTGTGTTTAAGATAGAAGTTTCAAGTGTTCTGAATTTAAAAAGATGACGTCTTGATCCATNCTATCACAAAGTGGCAGGATNACATCACCCAATGTTTAGCTGTACTAGCACTTTGATTTGTGTGTCCTGCAAATCTGCCTCTGAAGAAAATGGACTAGACACAAAACGAGCAGTNAGTGGACATTAAATTCTGTTTTTGTCTTGGTCAAACCGAACAGAAACCTACCAGATGTTGATAGACTTGTAAGGNGACAACGCTCTGCGTTGAGCGACGACATTCAGATGGTTTAACGAGTACTAGGAGGGCAGTCATTCAATCAGGAATGATGGCAGTCCACGTACACCAGCGTGAGCTGTGGCCGAAAACAACATCAATACAGCTGCTGTTTGTCTGTGAAGATCATTGTAATATCACTACAGATCATTTGCCAATGCCTTCAAAATTTCCTACAGTAGTTCCTACACCATTCTGCTNGACAATCTGCTCTTGATCCACGTGTGTCTGTTGGGTTCTGTGCTTACTGAACCTGAACAAAAGGCCACTCAGGTGGAAACTTGTATGGAGCTGCTTCGTCAATTTGAGGCCGATGTTTACCTCGAGTCCATCATCAACAAAGACGAGTCTTGGCTTTATCCTTTCGATATTGAAGGGAAACAAGCCAGGTCCAGGCTGCGAGGATGATGATTTGAAACTTCTACTGTTGTCCTTAGGCTTCGGAGGCCATTCTGAAAAACATTATGAAGGATGCCCTGTGTCATGTGTTTGAGGACTGGAAAAAATATGTGACTAAATGCATTCACATAGGCAAGGAGTACTTCGAAAAAGACAACGTAACCATTAACACAGCATAATAAATTGCCGACAAAAGATTTTTACCGACTTGCCTACATATTTATTAATTTTTTTTTATTCGTGCAATATAAAGGAAATAAAACAGCAATTGTAAGGTGAATTGGTGTTTGCTAAGTCAGCTGTGAATGTTTTCTTGCATAACTGTTTAGTATGTTAATAGACAATCTGTTTGATACTATTCCACAGGTATGACTATTGCAATCCCAAGGATTTGAAATCCATTTTGTGTCACCACCCGAGCATCATGAAATCGGATGGAAAAAGTTAGAGGTGTGGAGACTGGACAAACAGCTAATGTGATCTTTCCATTTGCTACCACCCAAGATGATAAGAAAACTACATCACATATATAACAACTGGGTGTGGACCACTTCATAACTTTTGTTGTCTTGCACACAAACAAGTACAGATACTGTACAAATCCACATCTATTAATTTTTTATGTAAATTCATAAACATTCATTATTTACTCCTTAGTCTGTTTGAACAGCATGGCATCAACAATCAAAAGATCGGAAGGCAGGGTTGAAAAAACAACCATGTTTTTTAAACAACAAAAATAAGTTTTTAAAACATGTTTTTTTTTACATTTTTTTTTCATTCCTGACTTATTTTTTTAAGCCCCCCAAAACATGTTTTATACTAGCTTTTTTTATTTAAAACATTTTTTTTCAATCATATAATACTTATTTACAAGTATAAACTGGCACTTGTGATTTTGGCATGGTAGACATTAGATTCCATTCACACGGTTTTCATTTTTTTTAGGCTATCTGTAAACCACTAATGCAATAAAAGATAGCTTTCATACATTTGTTTTAGGACTTATATTTTTTTATCTTGTTTTAAACATTTAAAAGAAACTAAAAAAACANGAGGTTGTGTTTTAAACATTTTGTTTAACATGTAACAACCCTGCCAGAAGGATTATGACATTACCACACAATGGATCTAAATCTCTTAAAAATAGAGTATGAGATTAAACCACATTTATTTGGACTACAATGGAAAAGTTTTACATGCCAGATTCTGAAATTAACCAGTCGGATTGTGAGGTTTCACGCTTTCCAGCAAATGAGCCACTTATTAGTCAAGTCATCGATATGAAAATATTACAAAACCCCGTAACTACAGCGTAATACTAGTGACCTAGAATAAGTANTGGTTAAAAGCCCTATCTCACACGTGGAAAAAAATTTGAAGGTTTTGGATGCCAAATTTGATAATGTAGGTGCTGCCATCTAATATATGATTCTGTACACATTTAATCATAATACCGATTCTGTACATATTTCATCATAATCCTTCACGAAATTGTCATATTTTAATATTCGAATGGTGTTTGTATAAAATAAGGTTAACACTGAATGTAAACACCTACTTTTATGCGACAAAAATGGTGATTGAATACATAATTATGAGGCTAAACTTTTTTTTTAAATAAACAGCACCCCACTAACGAAATATGTACAAAAATGGATAATAGATGGCAGCACCTTCAATCGTGAGTTTATCACTTTTGGCATCCACATAGCGACAGAGGTTTGCATAGTACTTATTTTAGACTACTATAGCAATACTATTTTAAGAGCAATGTCACACATGTAAAACTGTTTCACTCATAACATCTAATCATGACACCAAAAGGGTTTCACTAACATGAAAACTCAAGGAACTGAAATGACCCACCCTGTCATTATCTAAAATATAACATGCTCCATGATCCCAGTGAAATGTTCACTTGAACTTAGTTTATTTTTAGTTGGATTGGTGTGTGAGCAACTGTACATTAATCTGTTATACGTACAAATAAAATTAAGTGGTTTGGAATACAGCCGGTACATATCCACTTAACATTAGTTTTATCTTGCCAAGTTACAAATCACACATAAAATCTGTAACCATGGATCCTCCATGGTCAATCAAATGTTCAGACTCTCCCTTCTCATTAACATAAATTCTGTAGTAGTGTACCTCCTTGACAGCTTCTTATAAATGTATAAAAATGTGTCAGTAACACAATACCAACATAGAATAAATAATCTTCGGCTTCACTTACAAAACTTCTACAGGACGAGTGGTGATGGCAGAGGTAAAAAAAAAACCACCACCACCATATAAACATGGGTCCTTTTCTGGACGGTTGAGGAGTTATGAATGGTTTAGTATTAAAAGAATGCTAGAGAGAAGAAGCACACCAGTTTATTCTTTAATGTGCATTACATATTTATAGGGCCGAACTTTTGTAGCAATAACGATAAGTATCTGCCATTTAGTAACTGCACGAATTAGGTGGTACGAGTGACAAATATGTGAAAATAATTTCCGCGAATTTAAGCTAAATTCTCCTATACCTGCGATAATAACAATTAATAGAGAAAATATTCAAAATTAGCAAAAAAATATAACGATAAAAGTGAGAACATAAATCGGCATTTGATTTAGGTTCTCACTTTTAACACTTTTTACTATTGTGTATTAACAATAGTAATACTTTTATTGCAATAAAACTTTAGATATATTGTCTTTAAAATAATGTTGTACAGTATTGTATTAGGTATTTACAAACATCATTGAAATATGTACTGAATTTATGTTTTAAAATTAATGCTACAAACTGCTAAAAATTCTACATTTTCTAGCTACAAATTGCTAAATCATCTAAAATAAATGCTACACATTTGCGATATTTTTGCTATAAAAATTCAGCTCTACATATTTACAATAGTAAATGTTCAAAAACACATTCCTCAGCCTCAATACACTACACAGTTTTGTTTGTCCTCAACAAATGCTGCAGGATCCAAAATGCGATCGATAAATGACAAGTTTCCTCANTCTATCTCCTGTAGACCAGCAATTCATTCTACCTTACAGATAAAGTCACCTAATTTACCTCTCAACATATGTACATTCTCCTGTCGACACCACAATTGGAAGGCAGCTGCAAAATATTCTTTGGATGTATGATTGTGCCCACTAGCACATTGCAGAAGCAACTACTAAACTGTTTGAAAATAATCGACCACAAACAGCATCCTTCAGCATGGAAGAAACAAAAAATCACTCCGTGCAAAATCAGGCGAATACAGGAGCATGAGGATCAGTTTAACCTTGCGAGTCTTGAAAAATGCCAACACCAAAGCAGCACAATAGATGGAGCATTCTCACAGTGAAAGTAGGGTTGTGTATNTTTTATATTTGTTCGTGGCCGTTTCTGCAGCAAATCAGGAAAGACCTCATCGTACGGCATACCCATCACCGTCCTGCCCTTGGGAACACAGTGGGTAAGAATGATGTTTTCATCATCCCAAATGATAGCAACTATAACTTTTCCAGCACTGGCTGACATGCCACATTTCTTGGGGGCCAGAAAGTCATTGTGATTCCACTGTTTGGTCTGCTGCTTTATTTCAGGATAGTGAAAGCAGATAAATGTTGTTTCAATTGTCACAACTGAAAAGAAAAAAAAACTTTTCATTGCATCACTCGACAAATTGCAGCATGATTGTCTGTGTTTTCCTGTGTCACACTTTTGTAATTTCATCGACAATGGTATCCACAACCCCACTGAAATGCCGACCACNCTTGCAATGTCTTCCATTGTCACATGGCAATCTTCCGTAAGCACTGCCTCCACAAGGGGTTTGTCTCAAACTGTATGGTATAGAGCCAAGGTAGTTTTGGCGCATACTCTCATAACTTCCAGGCTTCTGGAACTGCTTCACTCAGGAACAGACTTTTTATTTTAATAACGCCTTCTTCACATACCTCAAAGGGCAGCATCCCACAGAAATGTGGATAACCAATTACAACATGTTCTTCGAATGAAAACGACACAGTGTCTATATATTTTGTGACAGTAGCAATGCCATACAAAACTAACTAGCATCAATAATGTTAACCACTTGCATCATCTGTCTACCATTCACAGAAACAGATAAAAAATGGTGACTGTAGTACTTGAAATGTACATTGTGTGTTTAGGATTACAATCATCTAAGTCCAACAGCCAGNCAACATCACAATACAGTTTTACTTATGCAAATTAGGATCAGTTCACTTCACAGATAAACTATTGTTATTGCTATTGCATTATGGTCCCACTGTTAAGCCATCTTTGGTCTAATGGAGACCCCATCCGCGTCGTAATGACGCTTCAGGATAATTGAGTTTTGCCACTCACNCGACACATAGCNGGAGGTGGGTTCTTTTACATCGAACACTTATCGATGGGACCCGCTTTTAACGTGCCTCCCGGAACACGCCTNNGATCATACCTTANTGTGGAGTGCTTCACAGGCAGACTAGTAGGATAATCCTTTTATACCCAGGGCTAGAAGCCAGCCCCGGGGTTTGAACCCGGGACCTTCCGATCAGGAGGCGAGCACTCTAACCACTGTCGGTCACAGATAAACAAATTTCAGATACGAGGGTAAAAAAATATAGCTCCCAACTACTATGGTCTGACATAGACATTTCAAATTACTGTACTGTGTTTCTGCTAACACATTTTGTAGATGTAACTATCATTTTGTGTAAAGTTAATAAATGAAATGCACTTCAATGTGCACAAATTAAGAAAGTTCATATGTTATAAACAGAGTCACTGCTTATATCTCACAACAAATATGAGACAGTTTTGAAACTTTAGCTTTACACGCCATCAGTCAGAGCGGGTGCAATATCCAACTCAAAATATTAATGAAATATAATATCAAATGGTCAATTCAGATTCAAAGAAAGTATTCAATGATAGGTACCCTGCAGAGATGGGCAGATAATTATCTGTTAGACAATGAATAACAGATAATGATTTTCCTGCCTTTATCTNTTATCTAGAAAAAATATCAGTTTNGGGTCATCTGTTATCTAGACAATAAGAAATGGGACTGATAATCTGAATTACCAATATTGACTGGGGAATAGGAAGAAAATACAGTAAAACAAGTTTATTTATACAGAAACATTTCAGAATTCTAACTTCAGGTAGGCAACGAAGGGTTGAAAACAGGTATTACGGTTAGGCGATTGAATTGCACTGTATTGTATTCGTTCAGCTGTCCTTCCTTCTGACATTGGCGGATTTAGTAACATAATTTCTTCGGTTGCTCNTTCTGTGTTTGATCCTCGTACAGCTTATTTGAATCTGAAATTTTTAGACGAGACGTTTTATGTGGTAATGGGTACTACATCAACTAGTGTTACGGCAAAGTGTACAAAACTTTAAAGTTGGTAAAAAATTCAACGGCAAATTTCCATTCACACATACAGGTAAAGTTTTAAAGACAAAAGTTGTCCTTAAGTTGCATTTAGTGGGGTTTTTTTTTATTCCTTTGGGTTTTTGGTTTTACATTTTTGA
Organism: Machilis hrabei; assembly: GCA_003456935.1. NCBI lineage: Eukaryota > Metazoa > Arthropoda > Insecta > Archaeognatha > Machilidae > Machilis > Machilis hrabei. The sequence goes on from KZ873429.1 coordinate 60,811, forward strand.
CATTTATATTGAAGACTCCATCCACGTCGCAACGATGCTTCAGGAAGATAAATCTTGACA
>KZ873434.1:22222-34643 GCA_003456935.1 Machilis hrabei
GGTGTACTGAAACTTGGAACTAAGGACACAAACTAAGCAACCGCATCGTTCTCGTCTTTCTGCCTGAAGTAGCTCCTGACTTCAAAATTAACCTGGCCCATGGTGACGTTGCTTAGTATTTTCTCGTGAAGAGGTATAAGCAGTTTCATCAGATGGCTGCAGTGATCCACTTCCTCGGGAGTTGTTGGCCGAACATCAAACACCCATTGTTTCGTCTTTTTGTTTCCCGAATCACCTAATGACTAATCGAAAGCATCAGTTTCGCATGAAGCCAGTGTTTGGTACATTTCAATGACAATTCCTCTTCAAGAAGTCGTTTTTCTATCTGCTTACATATCTCAATATCCGCAACGCANGTATTGAACATTTACGGAACATGAAAGAAAACAATCGGTTTTTCTAAATATCTACTGGTACCTTACTCCATTGGGCAGCTTCAGTTNAACTAATGGGAACAAAATGATCGCTATCAGCACCTACACTGCAAGCTGCATTTCAGGAAGGCTCCCTTGTATAATAGTAATGAAGTACAGATTGTTTTAGGTGTAGGTACAGGCTTATTATTCGCTATTAGAGGTCCTCTGTTAAAGCCTTGTATATGATTAACTCGATAATATTTAAATTTGCACTTCTAAATGCCCAGTCTGTTAGTAGTATGTTTATACACAAATTTATATACGTGTATGCCCATCATGAGATATGGCCTTACTCTGCATGACTGACTGTCGTTATATACATCAATGTAACTCTTGGATCTATTAAAACATAGCATGCAGGTCAATGTGAAATATGTGTCTTCTTTTAAAAAAAATAATTCCTTAAGCCAGTGCTTTTGTTATTTTTTTATTCGTAATATTAAAAATACAAGTAAAACAAAGTAGTTATGTTGTGGATTTCTATCACGAAAATGTTCTGTGTACTCGTGTGTTTAAAACTGTCCTCGTGTCTTTTTGTTTATAATGTATAAGCTACAAAAACTGTAACATTTACTCGCTATGTCATTTTAAATGCAATTGTACTACCATGTTCCTTCGTATTCCTCTAGTAATACATAACGTATTTCTTTAGTTCAATTGTTACGATTTTTCTTTATGTTGGCAGACAGAACATATGTGATTTTCTAGTTACTGATAGCCGAGAACCTGTGCAACCGTCAGTAAGAATGTAGTCCTGACAAAAGTGCCACAAAATGGCTAAATAAAAAGCAAACTAAACGTTGTAATAAGTCGTGCCAAAATTAGTCAAACGTACGCAATGTGAACTGAACTTGTGTCAAAATTGATGTTTTAATTAAATACAAAGAAACATAGTGTTCTGAAAGCTCTAACATACCATCTGATAAGANACTTGTTCACAAAACTGTGGAGTTTATATCGAGGGTTTAGCTAAGATAAATAACTTAAAATGTGCCTCGTATACTATATGTACTTTTTACTCAGTCTAAATTTACCTGAAACTTTGTTGTTATCCAGTGTTTTAGACTGTTCTCGCACTGAATATGCAACATGCGATGCACAATATGTAAACTAGGTTAACAATAGCATACGAATTACATAACAGGTTTCTTGCTTTTACTTTTGTATTGTATATAGACGACTTGTAAAGGTTTGAAGCCAAAATTGTGAAATGTACATTAAGCTAATTTGTGTTGCTCTACAAATGTAATGAAAGATGTCACTATTAAAGGTGTTCGTAATATTTCTTGTAAAATGAAATAACGCTTTCAAAGTTTGACAATCAGTTTACTTCAATGTTTTTGGAGCTCAAGTTGATGTAAAGTTAATCTCATGTAAAAGATTAGGATGCTATTGTTTATGNATTTTCGCCATCTCTTTTCTTGAATCAAGTTAGTACTTTTTAAAAAGGCAAATAAAAATGCATACAACTCTGCAATAACAAATTCCATGTTGCATTCTATTTACATAATGATTTTATTAAAACTTGGATTGTCTAGTAAGGTAGGGCAAAACGGCTCCCTTGAGCTATTATATTTTGTAGAAAAAAGTGAGTATGATATTTTAAAAGTTTTTGTTACAAATACAAGTTTTGTCATTGTTTGAACATGTCGAATACGTTAAGAAAGAGTTATACACAAACTTTATAAAGAAATTAATAAAAAGTGGATAAGAGGTCTTTTGCAGCTCAAATGAAATAAAAGGCCCCCTCCGTGGGGGAAGAGGTTTACCCCGAGGGGGTTTTAACCCATCAGTTACAACATTTTCTTGTGTTCTAACGATTAGTGTAGAATAGAATTTCTCGCATATATATTATGATTAAATGTCATATAGGTGAACATAAGTATATTTCACAGTGAATATATATATGTTGGCTCTTTTTTTAATACCACAAATTTGAATATGCTCGCCTACAGCTTTCGTGGCACCGCACTTGGCATTGAGTGGATTGATTCCAGTCTTAAAATGGAGGTTCACTGTTCCTTTTCCACAAAAACGGCAAGGTGTATTAATTATCAATTTCAATNACTGCATTGCTCGAACACGTCTTTGACGATCTTTTTGTACCAGAGATTCTTTTCATTTCAATAGACCTAAATTGTCTACCATCTTTATGCAACAGATGTGCTAGATTTATTATGGTTTCTCATTTTGAAAACCTCCTTGTAAGGGGACGAAGCAAAAACACTAGCTGTTTCCCCTTTACCCTTCCTACATTGAGGGCTACTTTCAAAGGTACTATGTTTACTTCAGTGTTTCCACTGTCGTCATTCCGTCACCCCTGTTCGTCATCTCAATTATTTGTGTTACCTTTGGTCGTCATTTCCTCCGTCACCTTTCACATTAGTGTTCGCTTCATTCATTTTCTTTTCATATTTATTCTGTTGCACTCATTCACTGTGCAAAGCGCCCGTGGGCCTTTTTCCTCATGGTTGGAGGCCTTTTGCCCCGTGTGTGGTTTTGTAACATATTCGTACCTATTTACTGCCTAAAATCTAATTTTCTTACAATATTACTATTCTTACAACTCTATAAAAATTCTGTTTCAAAATGAACTTACAATTATGATGTACGTACCTAATAATTCCTAAAAATTAGATTCACATATGCAGAATCACAAATTATATTGTATACATCATAAATACTCTTGATCAACAATTGCGAATTAGCACAAGGAGTGGTGGATGCTGCCATCTGCGCTAGTTTCTGGGAAATACGGGGGTGGCCTTTTACCTCATTGGTGTGTTTTGCCCCATCTTACTATGAAGTTCAGTCAAATTACTAGAAATCAAGTATGTTCAGCGAAGATGTGTATTCGTATGTGTATTTGAAATGGTGAAATCCCGTTGCATGTTTGTGTGAATGTTTTGACTATAGCACAGGCCGGAAATTTGTAACATTAACTNTTTATTTGTACAGTATTTTTGTGACTATTTTGAAATGTGATGCCCAGCTTTAAGGTAATTATTATGCTCATCTTATTTTATTTTACAATGCTGTTGTAAATGTGACATTTATTTGTTAAGTGCAGAATTCATGTTTTTTTTTAGTTGATCCACTTTTGTTCTGCACATAACAAAATTAGTTTTAAAAATGGAAGAAGCCTGTTATGAAATGTCAATTATTCGACATAAAACCCAAAGTAAACCAAATGCCATACTTCATAACGCGTCTGTAAATTTATAGCTAGAAACCATTGATATAAATGCAAGTTTGCTACTTTATTCGTATTGCAACACGTTTCTTGTTTTAATTCCTATCACATTCATGAAATCACTTTACTAAAAGTATAAACTCTAAGTTGATTGTACTTTTGTGTTGAGTTTTTCAAATGTACAGTATACAGGATGTCCCATATGTCAGAATAACTGATGGATATCTCAACATCTCAAACGACTCACTTGCAAGAGCAAAAGAGGAATTCGAACATTATCTTTACCATTGCTTGGCCGTACATGGAGCTCATTTTGAACAGCTATTGTGATTTATTGTTGAAAAACATCCACAAAATACGTCATAGGTAAGAGCTGTTTGTTATTACTTATTTGGTAAAACCCAAGCTGTTTCTATCTGTTTATTTGAGATATTTATTTTTGTAGTTGTGGTCCACCGGTGCCTTATCACATGGTTTTATGCAGGATCCATTGTTATTATGGTGTAATTAGTCATGAGCCTGCATAAACCGTGAAGGAAAGTCTCTTAATTGAAATTTTGCCCTCCATGTTGTAGAAGAGAGTAGGCAATTTAAATAACATAACTAACACCATTGTTTTTTTTAAAACAATTCATTTGAGATCATCAAGAATCGCCTTCGAAACTCGGCCCCCAGAGGCGTCGACCTCGTTTAGGGAATAATTGTAGCCCCTCTATGTAAGTCACAATTCCTTTGACGCCGTTTATTTTCCACCACTACATCTTGAGATACACAGGGTGGCAACTGACTTATGGGACATCCTGTATGATGCATTCAATTGAGTATTTTTGTAACTGACAGTCAGTTGTATTGTACTTGTTCTTACATTTTTTTATGGCTACGCACCAGATTGTGTCTCTGTTTACTGGTTGTTCTGAATTTCAGTCACTGATTTTTAGCGGCATTTTAAACCAGCGCTGTTGTTCCTGGAAGTCAAACTTGAAAGTGCGGAACGGCACAGTTACTGTTAAACTCCAATTTTGTCAGTACTATTTACATGATTAATTATCACTTTATTACTTAAAGTAAATCATGAAAGTATATATTTTAAAGTATTTTCACAATTTTCTTTCATAATAAGTGCAATCTCATTATTATGAGTAAAAAAAACATCCTGAATTTCTATAAAACGAAGTTTTCTGGCATAAAATATTGAAAACTATAATTGCTAAATGCCGTGAGCATAATACTTTTGGCGTCAATTCAAACACTTACGTTCGGATATTCAGTTTACCTATGTTTATTTTTTACAGTATTATTATTTATTCTTTTTCAGTTCTGTTGCATATTTGTTGATGTTCTTTTGTATGCGCTGTTTTAACTTGCCCATAAATATTCGAGCGATTTTGTATACGAATGAAGTGACTTGAAAAAAATACTCAGAACACCCTGCATATTTGCTCTGCTAAAGTGTTAAGCGAAGCCCATACATAGGGAATAATTGTAGCCCCTCTATGTAAGTCACAATTCCTTTGACCCCGTTTATTTTCCACCACTACATCTTGAGATACACAGGGTGGATGCGTACTTCACATCTTTATTGACGCTGTGGTGGTAGTAGAGCTGTATTTAGGGGTCAAACCAAATGCCCAGCTATGTAAAGAATGTGCACTGGAAGATGAGAACTCAGAAGTGTATATTCAATTCTATTTTTGTAGGGCAGTGTACTGTTGGACTCCACATTTCTTTCCTAACATAGATGTGTATGTATACAAAGAATTCAGTCGAATTTGTTGTACTAACATAGTTATTAGTTTTGTGTTCGCGATGTGAAATGTGCATATCATTACCGACGGTTCATAAATTATTACTGGAGAAATGCTTTTGAAATATTGTGACTACTTGAATTTAATAATTAGTAATTTATTTGTCCTACTGTGTGACCACATTCCTTTCTTAGAGTATGGAGAAACGGAGACAAAAAGGTATGATCCTGTACCTCAGAAATATTTTTCAATTTCGTGGGAGTTGTGAAGTTCAGGTGTTGAAGTGTAACATTTACTTGTCATGGTCTGGTTTAAACCTATCCAAAATTATTAATAATCTTATTATTTTGTTTTTGCTATGCAGTTCTGAACTGTACAAGAGGAATGTGGTCAGAGATTAGTAATGTGAAAATATGAAAAACTTAATGCAAAGAAATGAATTTGAAAGTTTGATATTTAATTTGGCAGCTCTTATGTTTTTAAGAGTGATGTACAGAGTTCTAAAAAAAAGGTGTTGGTATAGTTGAGGTTATGAATGATAAGAATGCAATATTGTAAGCTTGCATTTTTTGTTTTTTATTCGATGTGGCAGTTTTTATTGCTTTCATTGATCTACATGCATTTTTTGAATACTGGCAGGGAAGTATTTTGGCTCTTTTATTAATTTCAAAGGCTATGGTGTAATCTCCCAAGAGCAAAGGGCTGTGCACAGATTGAATACAGTGACTGAAAACGTGTAGTTTATGTTAATGTGATAAATGTTAACCGTTTTTCATAATTAAATCTATATAAAAAGGTCTTACTTTTGGCCAAAGGCGATGCAGCTTTCCCAAACAGCGAATTATGTTCAACACCTCCCCAGCCCCTTTGATATATTTGAAACTCCACAATTTATACCCAAAACGTATAGGTTTGTCCTTTATAAATTAATTACACCCGTGTTTTCAAAATACTCAATCGTATATTCACCGTAGTCCAGTTGTTGTTCTGGAACAAAGAACTGTCTATACGTTTTCTGAAGCACTGCTATGAATGGCCATAGTTTCTACAACGTAACATTTGGGACTATCTTAAAATTGTTCACATAATGTACAAACTTTAATTTGCAAAAATCTGTCTTTGCGCATTGCTTTGTACACCATTTTATTTTTNATATTTTCACCCGTGTCCCAGTAGCTACGCAGAGAAGGCAGCTAGTATTGCAAAAAAGCACCTAATTTCCTCCTTAGTTAGAACACGATGTTCACAAATTTTAAAGATTGCAAAACGTGTTGATTCCGAAAATAAAAAATTTAACAAGAGTAAAAACAATAGTTCGAAAACTTCTACTGCACTGACGTCTCTATACCGTGAATAATCACCAGGTGGCAACGAGGAGCATTTACTTAGAGTGTCATATTCGAAAAACCGAAATGAACTTGACCAAAGTTTTGTAAACATTTTAAACAGTGTTGTGACCCAAGAGATAATCTTTAAAGCCCCGGAAATGGGCATTACAAAGGTATCTATCAGGCCCCACATATTCAAAAAGGAAATTGACGGTTTAGAGAATTAAAAGCTAGCGTGAACACTCACGATTAAACAAATCAAAACAAAGAGGATGAAAACTTAACGGGGAACCGTAGTCTTGGCGAGGCCAGAGTGTGTATCAAAGATTACTTTCCCCCTAACGTTATTTGTGACGTAGTACTTTGTCTCGCTAAATGGCACCACCAAGTTGACTCAACACGAACTATTTTCACCTGGCGTCCGTTGCTAAGCAACCATGGCTGGCTTATTGCCTGGGGCCCTCGGTCTGCCTACTGTAGTTCTTTAATTTCGTTTATACGGATTTTCAGAAACTTTTAAACGTACAACAGTAAAATGCTGTTGTATGGCTTTAAAATATGTAACCAGTTATTAGTTTAACGTTTTTCCTTGGCTATTTTTGTCTNTAAAGAACAAGCTAGAGCGCAATTGTGTTTACATTTGCTGAACTTTTTAGCAACTAGGTTCAGTGTGCCGATCGGTATACTTTTCTGATGAAAGCCTTTATCACACGAGATCAAATTCCAGGACAAAAAAAAATATAATGTAGTATTTGAAATTTATTTTATGCTTTGTAAGAGATTCAGTGGCCAGTTACAACACAAATCCTTTGAAACTGATAATTTAAGCTGTCTTTGTATCTTCAACACCTACCATTTTAGGGCACCTTTATTTTCTATATTTTTAAATTCTCGTTTTAGTGAAATCACAAATATCCATCACCACTTAGTGGTTTCCTGTATAAGTTAATCTACAAATAATATTTTAAGACAGATAAATTTCATGTCCACTTTTTTTCTTACCGCGAAAATATATATTTACCATTTTTGTTTTCTAACANCCCCTGAAATGTTCAAAATTACAAATATAGATGCTATGGGTGGATTTCAAAGACGTGATTTAGACATTGTTTAAGTTAGACATTAGCTAAACATCGATTTGGAATGCAAATACGTGTTTTAAGCAAAGTCAATGGTTAGCCATTGTCTAAATGCGCTCTCAGGTCGGCCATATTTAGGCATTGGTCTTGAGGTGGTTTAGACAATGTTTATGTCCCGGTTTATGGTAGATTTGTTTTAGTTTTGGATTGTTATGTTTATGAAATGGAACATTTTATTAGCGAGGTTATTCAAATCGAAGAATTGATTGTATTTGGAGATGTTGAGCCAAGAATTGAAAGAATACTGAGAGACAGATCAAATCCATTTGAAATATATGACGAAAATAATTTCAGAAAGAGGTTTAGATTTTCTAAACGCACAATCAGTGANTTATTGATGATGATTGGACCTCAACTAGATCATCAAGACAACAGAGGGTGCCCTTTAACACCAGCCCAGCAGTTATTTCTAGGCTTAAGATTCTACGCAACGGGGGTTTTCATCGTGTCACAGCTGACTTAATTGGTGTGCACGAGTCCTCTGCGTGCAGAGCTGTAAAAAATGTTACAAAAGCAATTGGGACAATCAGAAGACGATTCATTCATTTTCCAACACCAGATGAACTACCAGCAATTAAGGCTGATTTTGCTGTAATGTCAAGGTGAGTAAAATGTAAATTTTAAGTGCAGTTTACTAGTCGGAGGCCAACTGTAATTTACAAATATGGGTGCTAATTTCAGCACTCTCCTAGGATGTAAAAGTATTCCTGTATCAAGTAACACTACTTTCAGTGGTNCCCCAAAAATATTGATTAACGTATCTTAACATGAAAAATACCCATAAATTGGTATGATGTAGCCAGAAAGATAAAAAGCATAGGCCCTCTCTTACTTGAATTATTTATCGAAGTACGATTTGCTATTCGGCTAACCTTCACGTTATGCCAGTCTGAGTAGACTTGGTGTTATAAAAATGTACAAAGATTGTAAGAACAATACATTTTTAGGCATTAAAAATATGTTCAATAGTATGCCAAGATTTTCTNTCCGATTATGTACCTGGAGTCCATTGTTTAACATTTCCATTTTCCGGAATTGATTTCCACATGTAGGCCTACTTTCTAACAGAGCGACGTGGACTTGATTACCGAGTAGCATAGACATAAAACTTCCATACTTAAACNCAAAAGTGTCTCATTTCAAATCTACAGTACCTTGTATATGAAGTGTTGGTTTATGGACTTTCAAAATTTCATAGGTCACTAGGCCTGATATCACATCCAAGTGTTATGAAGTGACAGACATTTTATTCACACAGTGNAATATGAAACCCCATGTTAGGATTCAAACCCACATCCTCTGTCAAAAGCCTGGTATTCTAAATCACGAAACTACTGGGGAAAACATATTTATGTAAATAGTAGGATTTTACAAGAAAGCATCCGTTACAATGAGCAACACTCGAGTAAATTTCACATAAAAATCCAATGTTCCAGTTTCATGTGACACCATTTAGTGGACACACCTCCGTTCATTTGGATGTTGTAGGACTAACCTAGGAATTTTGTACACACTTGCTCCCTAATCTTAAGCTACCGCACCATTTCACCTGAGTTCACCCAATCTTGGTGTCACACCTAAGTCTCTCAACTTGCTCCGTAACAGTCGATGTACGGTTGTTTCGATGCTACGTTGACGCAGGATGCGGTTTCAAATCTCGTGAAAATAAGTTTTACCTTTGACACTAATCTGTGTGCCTTTGTACACCTGCAAATATATTCGCTCCTGTGTTTTGCTGCACCTGAAATTGTGTTTTTCTGTCTAAAACAGCTGTTCTGTATTGCATTTAACTCTACTAAGGCTAGTAGCCTAAAAATGGACAGGTTTAGTTGACTCAGGTTTGTTTAATAATTTAAACAACTACAGAATTTCGAGTTTAAATCAGTGTCCTTTACTGGAAGGTTAACTTGTTTGCAACAATGAACAAATTTCCGCTCTTTAGCGGTTATTAATTAACATTTGACATTTTCTAGCCTTTCCAGTCTTAAAACTTCTTTAATCAGCTTCCTTGATGCTATTAGTCACATTTAGAACAATTTCTGCTTTAAGAGCACATATAATTCTCATTCACGCCACAGTTGACCAGATTAAATCACAGTAACAGTTAACTTCTGGAACTGGGCTCTAATATACAACTGACTAACTTGTTTTAATGCATAAAAAAATCAATTTCCACAGTATTGCTCTCTGGCAAACACACAGCTATTATTGGTGATCTGGACACATTGAACCTTAAAAGACACAGCTTACACCTAATACAACATACACAACGATATACAAATGGTGCAAAGCGCTGCTCTATACGTGACGGCCTATTACTAATGGCTAAGCTAATTAGCTAACATTTATGTCTTGGCTATCTCGACCGTATAGAGAACTTTACNCCTTAGCGCTAATTTTCTTTTAAGTGAACTGTACCGTTTAACTGGACCTTCCCATCTGGCTGTGGCTTCAGGACGTGGTCATCTGTGAATCTGGTATCGCAAGTGATATTAATTGTAGAACTCACTTGCGGAAGTCTATGTCGCAAGTGACAGAAAATTGTCTCTCTTCACTCAGTTCGTAGGCACCAAACACTCGTCTCCCGCGCGATTTAAGCTTTACGTTCATCGGCCAATTTATTCACATGAATTACTGACATATCACACGGCAATAGCTTGATGAATACTGCACGATAATAACTGTCACTATATTTCACGTTCTGCTCACTTGAGCTAAAGAATCGCTTTCGCGCCAATTTTTGCTATCAGGCGCGCTCGCAATAAATAGCATGAAACTGGCTATTTCTAGGATAAAATGCGAATTATCGGTCGCAATAAAAGTACTTACTGCTCTTTCCACAATTTAACTTCACTTTGCAGTACGATTAATATGCTTTGAGTCGTACTAGTACTGTACTCTGTCAACTCCCGTGACTAAAAATGGCGGTATAATTTTTGCCGTATTTACTCACTGTTCATCCGTCTAGAATCACGCCGTATTCATTTAAATTAGCTGGCGATTAAATATCCCGATTTCACGCGTTTCGGATATTAATTATCTGGTGACTGATTCGTAACTTGCAATCAGATAAAATTCGATCTGATATAGCTTACATTACATGTCATTACATGTTGCATGAATCAGACGGTATCGCTATGTCACACATTGATTGCTGGGTACTTTACTGCCCGCGGCTACGAATGACGCCCGCGGCGACGACTAACTTCCCTGGCGATGACTGACTGATTAGCCTATAAAACACTTAGTTTTATTAATTCTCTTCGCGCCAATTCCCATCGTCTGCTTTGGTACAAAACACACTAGCTTCCCAGTTACATGTTCATTGATAGCTTCGCTACACCAAAGATACTACTAGGCTGTTGCTATATGCCGTTTGAATTCATAATCGACAGTCCTTTTTCCCACGCTTTTCTGCTATCTGCACAGTGTTGCCAAGTCGGCGTTACGTAATATCCCAGTAGTTTCCTTCTTTCNCGTGGGTTTCTGTGTTGTGTCGGCTGTTGCNCGCAGGTGGTCCTTCGTCTGCTTCGTTTTTATGGCACAAACCAATACCCCCTTCACCTCTCTCTTAACCTATTGTCGAGGTCAGTGCTTCAAATTAGCAATAAAAGTTCCGCGTTCTTTCGGATTAGGCAACTAAAAAAGCGATATTGTTATATTGGCAATTAATTATATGTACCACGTAGGTTAATGAAACAACAAGAGACCGACAGGTTGGCCTAGTGGTAGAGTGCTTGCCTCCTGATCGGGATGTCCGGGTTCAAACCCTATGGCCAACTTTGTTTATTAGAATAAGAAAAAAAAAATTCTTACCTTACACCAATTATAGTTATAGTCTACTTGATATTTCGCCGAGTTTCCCTCTCGGCTTCTTCTGAAGAAGCTGAGAGAGAAACTCGGCGAAATATCAAGTAGACTATAACTATAATTGGTGTAAGATAAGAAATTTATTTTTCTTATTCTAATAAACATGTGTACCTACACCTGTTTCCGAAAAAACTTAACCTCTGGCCAACTCCTTGCCCTGGGTATAAAAGGCTATCCTACTACGAGTCTGCCTGTGAAGCACTCCACACTAAGGTATGATCGTAGAAGTCTTCCGGGAGGGACGTTAAAAGTGGAATCCCATCGATAAGTGTTCGATATAAAATAACTCACCACCAGCTATGTGTCGAGTGAGTGACAACAAGAATCATATGTGAATAAAATTCACCCCCTTTTCCTTGTTATCTTTGTCGCTTATGAACTATAATCAAATATCTTTTCTAGCATGGTACATTGTTGTTGGGGAATTAAGGTGCCACATTCTTGTGCTAGGGGAATAGGTTAAAAAGAGCTCAATTTATATATATATATATATCAAGTATTAATTAACATTGTTGTAAATATAATTTTAAATGGACAAAGAAGTTCAGAAGTGAGGTGGCTGTGATTTTCTTGTTTAATGTTACTTTGAAAAATTACTGAAATTTATGTTCCTTTCTGCAGAGACAACTTTCCAGGCATCATTGGTGCTATTGATTGCACACACATCAGAATTATTTGCCCAAATCGTGACCAAGCAGCTACATATGTTAACAGAAAGGGGTTTTATTCC
>KZ873437.1:12345-27075 GCA_003456935.1 Machilis hrabei
AGTATATAAATTCAAGAGTGTGGCGGTAGTACTGGGGCACAAATCACATTTGTGTCTTTTACTGATCTTAGTCGCTTCCCAGGGACGGGATCAAGTTACAGTTCAAGGTCTGACGACCACACTACAGCCACAGCTGGATGACAACGACGCCGTTGTTATAGGTGCACGAGTGGCTACACTTACAGTCTAAAGAATTCTTGTACAGAGGTATCCATGCACTTTCAAAATGCTGGAATACCTGTATAGAACGTCACAGAGATTACTTTCAAAAATGATGCTAGTTTTTCATTTTTATATTTAATAAATTAGGAGATAAAAAAATATTTAAGGTTTTCATTTGACTATGCTTTGTATAATAATAAAGTTAGCTTGAATGGAAAACTAAACCACTCAGCATTTGATGAGGCCACAAAACAGTTCTAATCTCTAGCTGAAATTAGTTTTTCAAAATCCTGAGCTGTCTTTTCAGACTTAAAATACCATTTAATTCCTGTAAAAAAAATCTGTATTTAATGAACAATCATGAGTTTCTTTGCAGAGGTACAGAAAAATATTGGAATATTATATTTCTTTTTGCATAATTCTGCAATAATTCAAATAGTATGTTTCCAGCAGTGTGCTAAACTATCAAAATTATATTTATTGAGTAACAATCAGACGTTGTAAACATCNTTTGTAGTTTATTTTGATTGAATTGTTGTAACGAAAGCAACTTTTAANTATTTAAAAACCAGGGAACATATTCGTTTTGATACACGCATATGCCATCGGAGACTCTTTGTTACCGAACGTGAATAATACATATATTGTTAAGGACTTCGGTAGTTACTAATCTACATTTGTCGTTCTCCGTAGGAGCTACGGGAACGCCTGGTCAACCAAATTACTACCGTGGGCCAACAGAATCCAGGACGTGAGAGGGATAAGAAACTGAAGGAACTTCTAGCAAAAACGTTCCCTATCATTCGNATAAAAGCTTTGAGGCCAGTTGTTATGAGTGTGCTGAGAAACACAGCTCACATTGATGATAAATATCTTAAAGTTCTGGTAAGCTNTAAATACCCTACATATGTACACCGAGTGTGGTAAAAAATTGTGTTATAATTGTGATTAAGTTGTGTTGTGTTCAAGTTTAGAAAAGCTATACCTTTCTTTGAGAGTTGGTCTTGTCATGTTATTATGTTTGTTTCATGTAAGGTAACATATCCCTTTGCATAGCATTTTAAATTTGGAAGCCAGATTTTGTCATTAGTGATCTCTCATTTATGTTGGGAGTGCTTTTCTATCACAGTAGTAAAAAAAAAAAAAAACCTACCAACTTATCAAAATATGCAGTTAATGATCCAAATATACACTAATACCCAAAATATGCAATTATATGCACTATAAACTTATATTTTTTATAAGTAAACACTATAAAACGTGTAGATCCTTAATTTCATAAGGGTACATGCATTCAAACAAGACATGCATTTGCATACAAATCCGATCCCTAGATGTGTGTTACCTCAGTGCAATACACACAGTTGCAGTGCTCTACACTGTCATTCTTGGAATTTGATCCCATCTGTGGTTTACTTTTGTAGGATTAGACAGTGTGCATCCTATTCCTAGTAGTGTAATTTTCCGTGCATGTAATATAATAAATTGCACTAACTAACTCTGCTGTAAGGGTGCTTGTTTACATATAGTAAAGTATATTTCGGTAGAATTACATAGACAAACTAGTATATACCTTATTCCAACTTGCTAATATTTTGCCTCCGTTATCCAGGTGGCTTTTAGTAAGTACCTTACGTGTCTAGGTAGCCTTGTTGGAATTTGTCAGGTTCGTCTTTGTTGTCTGAATTGTCACAATAAAATAAGAATCACTTATGGTAACATAGCACTACACACTTAAAAAATGAGAACCACTCGATGTTGCTTTACACTTTTAAACACTGTCTTTCCTGTTTCAACAAGGACCCCTTTGTTTTGCATTATTGTCAGTTTCAGCTAATGTAGTTCTGTACAGATACCATTACCGTCTGGGTGGGTGAATTTGGAAATCAAATCCAAATTCACCCACCCAGACGGTAACGGTATCTGTACAGAACTGGCAATACAAAGTGTATTGTAGCTTCAGGTGGCTCGTTTTTTAAGTATGGAGTGCAATGTTAAGTGATTCTTGTTTTATCATGGCAGTTCAGACAACAAAAACTAACCTGACAAGTTCTAAAGAAGACTACCACAACACTAAAATTCACCTGATAAAGCCACCTGAATAATGGAGGCAAAACTGCTGCTGCTGCTATTGGATTATGGTCCCACTGTTATGACATCTCAGGTCTAATGGAGACCCCATCCGCGTCGTAATGACGCTTCAGGATAACTGAATTTTGCCACTCAGCCGACATATAGCCGGAGGTGGGATCTTTTACATCGAACACTTATCGATGGGACCCGCCTTTAACGTGCCTCCCGGAACACGCCTACNATCATACCTTAGTGTGGAGTGCTTCACAGGCAGACTCGTAGGATAACCCTTTTTACCCAGGGCTAGGAGCTGGCCCCGGGATTTGAACCCGGGACCTCCTGATCAGGAGGCGAGCACTCTAACCACTAGGCCAACCTATCGGTTGGAGGCAAAAGATCGTGAACCAAGCAAGGTAAACACTCTTATTTTTCTATGTAATTATACCAATGTTGTGTGTGGCCTGTTCCAGTTTCCGTCAAAATACTAATAGTACAGTACACGTCATAAGTTTTAAGAAAAGACGTTTAATTTCACTGTGGAATTACATCGCCCTCAACAGGAACCGAACACTACTGGAACCCACTCTCATTGGTCAGTCCTATGTTCACGTCGACAGCTCCTTAGATACCGGTAGTCGAGGTCAAAATATTTTGTTTGGCCGAAAAATCGTCGGTGTGAGCAAAGAGTATGTTCCAAAGGTCCAAGATTTGATCCCTGGCCTGCTGAGGGTAATATATTTTTGGTGTAAAATTAAACATCTTAACGTAAGTTTCTATTTAAAAAGATAGAAGTTTGAATTAAATTTTCAAATGTTATTACTGATCAGATAAGGTATATGAAATTTCTTTTTTGCAGGTCCGAGATCGAGAATTGTATGCGGACACGGATACGGAAGTGAAAAGACAGATATGGAAGGACAATCAATCTCTCTTTGGAGATGAGGTGTCTCCTTTGTTGACTCGGTATATTCGTGACAAAGAAAACGTTCTCTTTGATCATTTAAATTTGAATAACTTGTTCTTCTCGCCTTCGCCGAAAGTAAGTAAGCGGTTTTACAGTGTTTTGATAGTGTGTAAAACTGGACAAATACAGTACCATACTCATTGACAGGTTAGCTGAATGGTAGAGTGCTCGCTTCCAAATCGGGAGGTGCTGGGTTCAGTCCCCAGTTCCTTGCTCTGAGTATAAAGGGTTATCCTAAAGGTTGTGACATAGGTAGAAACTCCATTGGACATTAATTAAGTTGACAGACCCTATGATCAAATCAACTTACGTTACTTGTTTTTATTTAACATCAATATTCTGCAACATGTCTTTAAAGTTGAATGTTGCTCGTGTGGCCCACACTCTTGTATACACTTATTCCCAACTAATATAAAGGTAACACCATATAAATATTTCACTTTTAAAAGCCTAACCACTACAGAAGATTTTCTTAAAGACACTAAACAATGTTATTTCCAGAAGAACCTGATTTAAATCAGCAATTAGAAAAGAGTCTTGAAGTTAAAAAGTAAGAAGGAGTAATGTAACAACTTGTCCAGTTATGTATAAGATTAAACTGACTACCTACTCTAGCTTCAGAGATAATGTAAACCTTTTTCTTTAGTTAATTATACATTTTGTTTGTAAAATAAAAATTTGTGGTTTTTTGGACAAACACTTTAATATTAGAGATTATGTATTTCAGTAATTATGTGTTACCTCCTCAGTAGCACTATGTGTAAAAATTGTGTTCAAATATTTACGTCTTCCTTGTTGCACAGTCAAAAACCGACAACGACAAGGTGTTCCAAAACATCGGGACAACGTTGATTGTATTCTCCATTACCCACAGAACAGCATACTACAGGTCCAATTTTTAACTTGAGTTTCCAAATTCTGTAATTTTCTACGTTATCTGTTTTCCTGGAAAAGTACAATCTTCAAATAGTTGTTTGCTTTCGTGAGCAGCTTCACATAAAAAAATAATTTCCTGTTACCCATAATGTGGACATCGAAGACTTCAAAACAACGAAACATCTAAGACAGATAAGAGATAGGTTAGCAGCAAAAATACTGATTGATAGATACTGTAACAGCACATCAGAGTATGTAATCATTACAGTAATTCGGAGACATGACAGCAAGTTGTACGAGATCTTAGACAATCCTGATGACGGCCATTTTAATAAGGCAGAAATTTCGGCAGATATTAAACTTTAAACACGGCATAACAGCCCAAAACAAGGAACAACAATCTTTCCTTAATTATTTATGAAATTTTATAAATCTACATAAAATTTGTGTTTATTATTGTCTAAATTATTTTAGACTTTCGTGAATTATTTCAGGTACGTCGGCAAGGTGAAGTCGTCCAAAAATTAGCTCACATGATTGGACAGAGCGTTAGACTCTACGACATGGTTCTCCAGTTTTTACGGACGCTCTTCTTGCGATCGCACAATGTTCACTACTGTACACTGCGAGCAGAGTTACTCATGGCACTGCATGATCTCGAAGTCCAGGCAAGTACAACCAACATATTTAACCATGAACTATCCAATTTTTTTTCGTAATGGTATGTGCTTGGTAAATTTAAAAAGTGAAAAATATAGGGCGTATCAAAATAAGTGTTACAACTTGGAATGGAGGTGTATGCATAGTATAATAATCTAACAGAACACATCACATTATGTTTGATGTGTCACAGTTGCAAAATTTTCATATGACTTTCAGATGCAGCACAAAAAGAATCACGCGTTTCATGTATGACAATATTTCTGATGTCTTTTGCAATTTGCACCTGTATTTGTTAGTTGTAGGTATCAATATTTGCAAGTAAGGATGGTGTGTGTACACTTTATCTTTAACAAAACCCCACAAGAATAAGTCTAGCAGTCAAATTTGAAAACATGGTATCTGTTTTATGTGGACCTGCTTTATACCTAAAGCCATAGGCGTTTGCACAGTGGATGCCGTACGTGCTGTGGCACCCTCCTTGTTTTCCAAGTGGTCTGACGTAAACATGGGCTGGGGAATAGGTTCAATCTCCGCCAAGGGCGATACAATTTCTTTCTCGGTAAAATTAAACTTTGTTCATTTGTGTACATGTTGTAGTGACTGCTTTTATACATGTCATTTTTCCTGTTGCGTTTTAGGAAATTATCTCCGTCGATCCTTGCCACAAATTCACGTGGTGTTTGGATGCCTGCATCCGCGAGAAGAATGTCGACATCAAGAGATCGAGAGAATTGCAGGTAAGCAGGAGTACGGTGAGTGTCTTTTTGTGAATAAAATAATGTTCCTTTGACAAGAGAACTTAACGTGAGTGGAGTTTAATAATCATATGGAATCGACAGTGTTAAATCAGTTGAAGACAGAGGAGATGCTTAGTAATAATTAATAATAAAAAAAAGATTTGGTGCTTCTAAAATATTCCTCAGGAGCATTGTTCAAGCCTCCACATGGGATGAGAATATTTCAAGATTATAATAGGAAGAGTAAAATAGTCTGTTTGAGAACAAAAAATGTATGAAGCTTATCACATACTACCTGTAGCCCCAATTAAGTTCGAAGCCACACATCACAAACACTTCTTCTGTCAAAATCAAACTTCACACAACAATTACAAATTAACATTTACCATTTAATTTCCACAGCTAGGATTGTGGTTGACCAGACATATTGGCTTACATTGAAAACAAACACAATAGCTCAAATTCGGGGAAAACGAACAATTTATTCTCTTATGCCGGACGACTTTACAACAAGAACAATCCCTCCCACATAACAGTACATAACCCAATCCAACACTTAATTCGTTCCCATTTAACCCCAAATTATTAAATTCAGTTCTAGTTCGTCGGAATAGCGGTGGGAGATTTGCATTCGTAACTGTTCGTTAAAGTTTTGAATATAGTGGCACTCGAAGTTGAAATTATGGAACAAAGTTAAAATTGGAAATTTTCCCCTCCGAGCTCGGGAATAAATCATAAAAAATGGGTAGATCTTACCGGTTTCGCTGCTGAAGTTAGTTTTGGAGGCAGTAAATTTGGTGTACGCAACTGTTTTTACTGTCTGACTAAGTTAATTAGCTATGGCGTAATGAATATCAAATTGTAGATTGGTTAGACACAGGTTCTAATAGCGGCGTTAGGCCTAATATTAGGTATAAATTGTGCGACTGAATGCTCTGATGGACTTTTTATTCCAATTTATTCTGATTGTTGCTTTGGTCTCCATGGTAGCGGAATAAACATACACGACAGACTTTTCTCGCTTCGTTTGCCGCTCTAACCACCTTACTTCCAACCGCCGGGCGTAATTTCCGCGTAAACTTTAGTTCAGAGTTAAAATTTTAAATTGAAGTATTTTCGTCGTTTCTTTTCGTTCCATAATTTATGTTAATTCACTATTGTCACTTTTCGACGAAAGTTTCCGCTAAATACGTCTTATTTGTCTGAATATTTAATAACTCGCAGTTTCACTGTTTGATATCCTTCAGCCCAGTAAACGTCCTACACAGCCCACAGAATACACACTCTGCATACACACTCACAGCTGAACGGCAAATAGGAAAAAAAAGGCTTCCTTCACTTAACAAGATTCAAATTTTGCGAAAATAAAATTATACTTATTTCGAACCTAGCTTTTAACCTAAACCCTTCTAAATCAACTAAAACTTACATTTACGGCTGCTAATAAATTTTAAACACTATGTTATAAGTTGTATTGGTACTTGAAGCATGTTCTTAAAAATTATGTATTTCTATGCTTTAGGGGTTTTTAGACAGTATTAAGAGGGGCACAGAACAGGTTCTGGGCGACTTATCCATGACTTTGTGCGATCCGTACGCCATCAACTTTCTCGCGTCCTCGGCCATGAAGATCCTACAACATTTGATAACGAACGAAGGCATGCCGAGAGTAAGCAAAATTGGACTGAATATAATTTGTATGAAAGTGTTACTGAACCCATTGACTATTGGATTTTCTTCTTTTCTAGGACAACACTGTTCTCATTTTGTTGTTACGAATGCTAGCGCTTGGTCTCAGTGCTTGGATTATGATTGATTCACAGGTTTGCCATTTTTTTATTCACTTTTCTTAGTGCCAAGAACTTGTAGTGTGACAACCAAAACTCGAAAATCCACTAGATGCAGTGTGTTGTTCGAAAACAATGTAGAACAGCGGACGACTAAACTTAACATTACCGTAAAGTGGGGTGACTTGGTCCCACTTTTGAAGTTTGACCATGAATTTCTCCATTGTTTAAAATGCAAATACTTTTTTGTTGTATCAAAATACAATTCTTGCATTTGCCTGTCACGCTACACATGCAAAAAAAATATGCATTTAAGTTTTTCTTTAAAAAAACAAAAACATGCTGGGTCAAGTCACCCCATGGGGTGGGGTGACTTGAACCCAACCTTCACTTTTTCATGTTAAAGATAGGAAATGCACAGAAGCCAGATGGTAGTGGTTGACATGGACCCATATACATATACAGAATTTTCAGTATTTTTTTCAGATTTTTAAATTGACAACTTCGTGTAGATTTAGCGTAACATTCAAAACCCGGCACATGAAAATACAAAATTTTGTTTTAAAATTCAGTGAATTCAAACCAATCCAAATCTTTTCAATTCCAATGGGCAACCTTGGATAGTGTATTTGCTGGTAAAAAAACTAAAAAAAACAACTGGAAAACGTGTATATTTATATTTTAAAAAATGATTAAATTAAATGATTATATAGTGGTTTATTCAATAATAGACCCTACTGCACCATACATAAAAGTAGCAATTCATAAAAAATACTTAACAGTACTGGTATAGGTTTATTTTTTTCTAACCATTTAGGAACCGACAGGTTGGCCTAGTGGTTAGAGTGCTCGCTTCCAGATCTGGAGGTCCCGGGTTCAAACCCCGGGGTCGGCTACTAGCCCTGGGTAAAAAGGGTTATCCTACGAGTCTGCCTGACTAAAAAAGGTATGATCGTAGGCGTGTTCCGGGAGGCACATTAAAGGCGGGTCTCATCGATAAGTGTTCGACGTAAAAGATCCCACCTCCGGCTATGTGTCGGCTGAGTGGCAAAATTCAGTTATCCTGAAGCGTCATTACGACGCGGATGGGGTCTCCATTAGACCTGAGATGTCATAACAGTGGGGCTATAATCAAATAGCAATAGTTCAATGTCACAGTAACTAAAACGAGTTTTTCAAACTCATAAATAAATAAATAACCAAAAGTTACAATTAATTTTTATTCCACTGTTTACGTCACTTCAGTTGATCAAGGCATAGCAATGCTGTTGTTGCCAGCACTCTTAGCGAATTTCATTCGCGGAGGGTCGACGTCCCGACATAGTGTAGATACAGTGCTTTCCATGCTATACATTTTAGTTATTGTAGTAAAGAAACTCAAAGGCTAGTCACAGATGTGGATGGAACTTGCATAGTTACTAGTTTTGGTCGAGTAGATTGTAAAAGAAATAAAAAATATATCATAGGTGCCACAACCTTCATAACAGTGGTGTAACACACAAAATTTAGTAAATAAAACATACTATTTTTTTAGAATTAACTCGTGAGTAGATGAGTAAACATTTTAGATATTATTCTTACAAAACACTGCACACCAGGCAGAGTTTTCCCAAACCTATCCATTTTTCCAATGTGTTCCACCTTCCGTGGGTCCCACTCGTATCTGCTTATTTCATCATATAGAAAGTACACTATATGATCAAAAGTATCCGGACACCCCTACGAAGTAGTACATTCTGCCATTGACATCACAGTGCGAGCTCACACAAGTTTAAAAGGATGCAGGCGAGTCTGCAGACCTCGTTGCAAAGCTGAAAATGTAAAATGGGAGGAACTCGCTAGTTATATAACTTTGAACGTGGTGACATGATTGGTTGTTTCCGTTGTGGAAAATCTGTTTGTGAAATTTCTGCAATCTTACACGTGCCCCGTTCCACCGTAAATGATGTCATTGTGAAGTGGAAACGTGGAGGGGATACGACTGCTCAACCAAGATCTGGTCGACAAAGTCGTCTGACAGATAGGAACCGTAGAGTGCTGAAGAGGGTTGTGAAAGAAAACCGTATGGAATCGGCAGAAAACGTTCATAAAGAATTCCAAGATGCCTCTGGATATAACAGCACAACGACTATTTGTCGGGAACTCCGAACTATGGGTTTTTGTGGCCGAACAGCCGCATATAAACCGAACATTAGCGCAACCAATGCCGAGCATCGCTTTCAGTGGTGTAAAGCTCAACGACAGTGGAGTTTTGAGCAATGGCAAACGTGTGTTACGGAGCTATGAATCACTCTACACTATCTGGTAGTCCGATGGGTAGGTCTGGGTGTAGAGAATGCCAGGTGAAAGCTACATACCCGACTGTATTGTGCCAAGTGTGAAGTTTGGTGGTGGAGGCATAATGATTTGGAGCTGTTTGTCATGGTTTGGGCTCGGCCCCCTGGTTCCTGTGAAGGGAACTATGAACACAAAGGCCTCTCTCGACATTTTAGACAATTCCGCACTGCCCACATTGTGGCAACAGTTTGGTGAGGGCCCACTCTTGTTTCAGCACGATTGGGCTTCTGTCCACACAGCACAGGAACCTGGACCTTAATCCTATTGGGATCAATTTGTATCGCTGGCTGCGAGCCAGGCTACGCCACCCCACAGAACTGACCACTGCTCTTTTGCAACAATGGCGTGCAATTCCAGCTGCAACATTCCAAAAATTGGCGAACAGCCTTCCTGATAGAGTGGCAGCTGTTATCGCAACTAAAAGTGGGTCCATTCCATATTAATTCCTGATTTATGTGCAGGAGAAGAAAAATGTCGAAATGTCCAGATACTTTTAATCATTTAGTGAATGTTTGCTGCTTGGTGGATAGGAGCTACATTTGATCTTGACTTGTGGTTTGCCTTTACCGATTTCTAAAAACTGCAGTGAAAACTAATACAGTATAATTTCTTTATAATGAATGTGGTAGTATTACACTCATGTTTTGGTTTATAATTCATTTCAATCATTTTTGTAACAGTCAACTAAAGACGTTTATGCTCAAGTAAGTGCACACACTTTGAGTGCATGATGGATATAGTTAATTGCAGTTTAGAGACTTCTTGCCATAACATTGGCATTACCGGTATATAGTACAGTGAACTCATAGGTACTTTCAGCATGAATTTGATCATTGCTATTCAAATACAGACGTTATTGATTTTGAATTGATGGTACTCAAGGTATTCAAGCAGTTTTGGCTAAAACATATTTGTGTAATACGTCATGAACGATTTTTATGAACTACGTTTGCAGGAGTTCCGAGAGCCAAAGCTGGACAGTCAAGTTGTCACCAAGTTTCTTCCTGCTCTGATGTCGTTAATGGTGGACGACCAAGTGAGAGCATTAAACTCTCGGTTGCCGCCCGACGAAAGAGAATCTGCCATAACCATCATTGAACATTCTGGTATGTAAAGATGGCACACGAAACAAACATTAAATCTGTTGTCCTAATAATGACAACAACAAACTTTCTTTTTATCCCAGGTCCACCCCCAGATGCGTTTCAAGCATATGTACAGGAGAGTCCAGTTGCTAGTACGTTGGCTATGTACTACACGCTACACACGGCCAAGCAGCGAGACCGTGTGGGTTTTATGCGTGTTCTGGGTACGTTAGCAAATTGTGAGAGTGATAGGGCTTTTGAGGATCCATTTCTACATTCATTGGTAAGTGATATTATTACCGTTATTTTGTTTATTACACTAAATCTGTAACAGTAATGAATTGTGTACTGAGTACACGTTCTGTAGTTTACCAAAGAATGTAGTTAACGTAAGGTAAGGAAAAGTAATAACGATCCTGTTCACGTGAGTGAAAATAACGGGGGAATTAAAAATTTGTTACATAAGTTGTATGTGATCCAGTCACAATCAACAATCTTTTTTAATTGTCACTCAAATACGAGGTGCTACCCGAAATTTTAACACTAAATACAATCACATCATACAGGGATCTTATTCACCTTCAAGGTAGTCAGTTCCCTTTGGAGTGCAGACACTGATCCCAAACGGAATGCATCCTCGAAGTCTTTTGTGAGTGCATTTAGCACTGCCTGCCATTCATCTTGAATCTCCTCTACGGTGTAAAATATTCGCCCCTTCAACTCGATTTTCATCTTGGAAAGAGAAAAAAGTCGCACAGAGCCAAGTCGGGCGATTACGGTTGATGAGGAACAACCGCCGTTATGTTTTTCGCCAAAAACTGCTGCACGATGAGAGCGGTACGTGGCCTCGCGTTGTCGTGGTGAAGGTCCCAGTCGTTCCTGGGCCACTTCTCTGGACGTTTCCTGCTGAAATCCTCCCTTAGCCGCCTTAGGATGTCACGATAGAATTCTGCATTAATCGTCTGACCAGGAGGTACGAACTCCTTGTGGATAATCCCATCAATAAGGATTTGATGTTGCTCTTGACTTGACGGGCTTTCTTTGGCCGAGGTGAAGATGGGCTCTTCCATTGTGATGACTGCTGCTTAGTTTCAGGGTCATACCCATAAACCCAACTTTTGTAACCTGTGACGACCTTAGATAGGAAATCTGGGTCAGTTAGAAGCAGTTTTCTGCAGACATCCATTCGATGCTCTTTCTGTTCGTCGCTCAGCAGTCATGGCACGAACTTTCCAGCAATCCTTCTTATGTATAATTCTTCTGACAAAATTCGCTGACATGTGCCATACGATAATCCCACGATGTTGCAGATGGTCCTATGATCTTCCACAATCGCATTCCGAACAGCAATGACATGATCTGGTGTAATGCCGGTAGCTGGTCGACCCGAATGTTCGTCATCATCAACCGATGTTCGGCCATTTTTAAAACGTTTAAACCAGTCCATAAGTTTGTGTTTGGCGTAAAGTGTCGTTACCAAATGCTTGCACTAACATGTAATGCATTTCTGATGCAGTTTTACCAAGTTTATATATCAGAATTTGATGCAAACACGCTGTTCTCTCAGATCGGTCATTGCGAAATCGCAACCTCAAGCAAACGTGACAATCGAAAACAAACAACAACAAATGCGTCCACTTAGGTCGAAGCCGCTTGCCATACGGACTAAAAAAAAAAAAAATGCACCAAACTCCACCTAGTGGCATTTGGTTGTACTTGCGCTCGTTCGTGAGTGTAATGAAGCCATCAGATGTTGTGTGTCAGTCTGTTGGGGTTTGTTTTCGACAGCAGTCTTGGAGCACAGTGATGAAATTGGGTCTGGTAAAAAAAAAATAAAAAAAAATGGAGGATTACTTAGCGGTAACACTGGTGAAGAACCTTAATGATATTGTATATAGTATATTTATTGGGTTCTTTGTATATTTTTCTTATTCTCTTCTTTCTTTATTATACTTCACTTTGTTACCAAACCAGCCAACAACCTTTTTACAGTGTTGCCAGCTGTAGACCTCTATTTGTGAGTCAGGCATTCTTTATCACTTTAATATCCTATTATTTAATTTGTAATTGCACCATAATTCCTGCCAAATAGTTCACTTCTTCTTTGTTTTCTGTTGTTCTGATTATAGTAAGTTTAGTCTACTTCTTCCCATCCAAGTAAGAGTACTCTTCACTGGTCCTATACTTAATACATGAGCTATATATCTACAAGTGCATCCCTCATTCATATCAACTGCAACCAAATAACTTAATTTTATAATATTTTTAACTTTATAATATTACCAATTTGTGTGTCATGTGTGTTCTATGTACAAAAATTATCTGTTTGCCTTTACAGGTGGCAGTACTTATACCCATGGCAGACGAGTTTTCTACTGAAGACTTCTGTACCGTAGTCTTTGACGAATTTTTCTTTGCTGCCATCGGAAGAGAGAACGTCGTGAGACACGTTTTGAAATTGCTTTGGTATATTCACGGGAAGCTACCTCAAAGTCGCCTGTATTCTCTGATGAAAGCATTCCAGCCCACCCACCAAGTAAGTTTCGTCAACCATTTTAGTAATTAGTTCTCGAGATATTGTGTATGTAATATTCCAGATATCAGGAAACAATTGAGCTATCTTATTTAATGTTGTGACAACATTATTTTCTTCTTTTAAATGTGTAAAGCCCTGGTTATAACATAATATTAAGAGTGCCATTTTCAAAAGCACTTTTTATAAGTGCACATTACGTTCGAAAGCTTCTTTCTTATCCGTTCGTTGTCGGCTTGCTTTGCCGTAGGGGCTAGCCCAGAAATCTCAGATCAGGGCAAACATAATCGTCAGGGTGTATCAACTGATATGTAGGAATTTATTGTGATGTGCATAATTGTCGAGTTATCAATCATGTGTTCGCCATTTCTGTATATGATGCCACAGCAGTGTGGAAAAAAAACATGTTTTTGTATTTAAAAAAAAAAAAGTTAAAAACGTCTTTTTATTCATTAATTTTTAAACCCCCCAAAACATTTTTTTTAAATTTAAAACAAGTTCGTGAAGATTTAACCCTTTCAGCGTCAACCCGAATACATACTCGGGCTATTCAGACTGTTCTCACAGTGTCAGCCCGAGTACATACTCGGGCATTGACACTGTGTAAAAGAATATTTATTTTTGCGAACTTGCAGCATATGCCATCTGTTGGTGATGAGTGCAACTACAAGGAAGTAGCTTGATTTCAAAATTTTCATATTCTGTTTGGTATTGGGGTTGTTTATATAACAACAAGAGACCGACACCCTATATAACCCAAAATCCACTTTTGTTTGACATGGTGAGGTAGATATGCTTAAAAATCGTCGACGCTGAAGGGTTTAAAAGTTTTTTTCAATCATATAATACTTATTTACAAGTATACTTTGGCACTTGTGATTCTGGCATGGTAGACAGTAGATTCCATACTCACTTTTTTTCATTTTTTAGGCTATTTGTAAACCACTAATGCAATTAAAGATATCTATATTGCTTTCATAGATTTGTTTTAGGATTTTTTTAGTATGTTTAAAAAAATCATGTTTTAAACATTTAAAAAAAACTAAAAGAAAAACAAGCATGTTTTTAACACATTTTTAAATTATGATAACCAAGCTCATCATTAGTTGAAAATATTGTTAGGTTTTTGAAAACCTAAAACTGTAGCACAAGTTGTTTTTTCTTTACCTTTAAGTTTATGAAGTTTGAGGCTGTGTATTGGTTAACCCCACACATTAACTGAATACATTTTGTCGACTGCTTTTTTGTTACGAAAAGTGGTTTACTTGTAGAGTATACATGAGGGTTATTCAGAAAGTATGGGCTTGTTGACCAATAAAAAAAGATGGTAACTAAACACAAATTTCATTATACCAAAATGTAACTAGTACGTTAGTTTAAATGTATATACAAGGCTGGTCCAGAAAGTAAAGAAAGTTTTGGCATAACTTAACAAAAACTAAAGATATCAACACAAAACTTAATATACAAAGTCACAGTACCTTACTCTATTTTTCAACGTAGTCGCCATAGC